>JAVQJD010050818.1:0-25569 GCA_036023655.1 Nannoperca australis
AGAGAGAGAGAGAGAGAGAGAGAGAGAGAGAGAATTTCTGCATTTTCGATTATGAAACATGTTGTTGGACCTTGAAGTCACGGCTCCGGCTCAGAGAAAGGCTGGGGTGGGCAGTCTGGGGAGGCGGTGGGGATGAGGAGGATGTTTTCTAGCTGCCATTTCACTCACAAACTGTTGTTTGAGTGAGGAGAACATGGCAAAAAAACAACCAAACATCTGTTAGCAACCTTTCCTGGCCTTGTTTTCCCTGCGGTTTGGCAGCTCTAGCGTAGCTGCAGCTATCCGTCTATGTGAGCGGCGCTGGCAGTTATTCTCCTGACAAAAAAACACCTACTGTTGACTCTTTATACAGAGAGTGTGACTGGAAACAGATACGGAGTTTGGACCGCGTGCCGTCAGACAAGTATGTCGATGTGTTTCGATAAGTGGGGAAGGGAACAAAGAAAGAAAAACTAATTGGTCATTTCTAATTTAAATGTAAAAAGATTTTAGATTTTGCCAAATAAAAAATAAATAAAGAGGCCTACCACTATGAACATTTTAATTTTCAAATGGACATTTTCAATTTGGCACGTTGGTTAAATAAAATTACCCATCATCACCTGTAAACCAAAATATTAATGTCATGACATTTTCCTAAAACAAATGACAGAGGAAGGATTTGTTTATTTTTTGCCCTGACCGAAGAGATTTATGTGAGGCGGTGTTCAGCCACAACAAGCAGCCTGTCCACACCCTGAGAGGCAAAACACAGGGCAAAATCCCTGGGTTACATTGTACTGTCAAAAACATGATTTTATTTAACCCGGTGACCCCCCCCCCCCCCCCGGGTTGTTGCTGAGGCAACACTGTAACATCACATGTGAGATATCAGCTGCAAACCTCTTCAGAGCCCCTCTGCTGGTCCCTGAAGAACTCCTCCAACACAGTGTTAACCCACAAAGTGACTGAAGGCGGGGGTGAAAAGAAACACCAGCCGCGATCGCAGTGAAATGTGTGTGTGCGTGCACGTGGGGAGGTGTCCTTTCACCTCGAAGGACACAGTAAACACTTGTTTTATTATGATTTGAATATCAGCTCTCCGACTCGGAGGGAGGATAAATGATTATCATTAATTAGAATAAATTTGCCTGTCAAGACTGCAATTATTTTGTTGCCACACAAACTGATTATTCATATAATGGCGGCGGTGGAATGCAGCGGCATGAGTGACTCATGGTTTTGTTGAACAATCAAAGCAGGGAAGCTAATTGTTTCACTCGTCAAAATGTTTAAATGGAGTGTGTGATTGTGCACACTCGTGCGTGTGTGTGTGTGTGTGTGTGAGGGAGTTAAATGCTTAACTGTCGTCTCCATGACAAGTTTGTTCCTGCTGAAAGCACTGATGCAAATCGCAGCCGTTGTGTGAAAACTCATTTAAAATGTCACATGGTTCCCTGCAGATTGGGGCAAATCTCATTTAGGTGTGCTTTTAAAGCTGCACCAAACAATCCATATATATTAACGATTAATCATATTTATGTGTAACGTGAAAATGAACGATCACCAGCTCTGCAGTTCCCAGTGCGTTTCGTCCAGCCGCTCTCATCGACCTCTGATGGACACAACCACTACACTGCTGCCCTACGTCACTAACAAAGGACTGCTGAAGCTGCTCTGTGTCTGCAGGACGAGAAAGTAGCCGACTGTATGCTAACACACAACAACAACAACTTTTTTCATCCCCTAATAAAGCTGTATAAGCTTCTCCACTGCTCCAACATGCAACATGATTGTACTTTATTTCTGCTAATATTTATTCTAGTAATTGTAATACTTTGATAAAGTGTCACCTGCTCCTGTAAAACTGCAGAGAGCTTTTTGGTTTGCATGTAACCGTGAAAAATGGAAAATGTGCAATTAACACTTCCACCAGAAGCACTGACAAAGCCATCGCGGCAGAGTTACTGCTTCTGCTGAGATGAGGTGAACACCAGGTGTCTGTCCTCTCGCCTCCACTTTCACTGCAGCTCTCTGCACATTTCTCCTGTGGTCGGGGCGCAGTGCTCTCACCTCTCCAGAGAAGGCCTGTCCGTTCAGAAGGTGCTCGGAGCCCTGGCCGTCCTCGCTGCCGAAATGTAGCCGGATCTCCTCCAGGCGATGGCTGTACGTCATGGGCCCCCCGGAGATGTTCACCAGATGCTCCTTGTCCAGTCGCAGAGAGACGTGGCGACCCGTGTTGTACATCGTCCCCCCCACCTGGAGCAGAACAGACGAGGCACACTTCATTACACAAGAACACGATCACAAGAAGAAACACTCAAAGCAGCAAATCTCTAAATAAAGAAACCAAGGAAAGACATCGTTGTTTTGTGTTTTCTCACCAACTTCTTACAAAAGATCCAAAAGGTAAACATGAAGTCACGTGAGCTCTTTTTTTAACCCGGAGCTGTGGAACAAAGGCTGCTGCTGTATTCTGAAGGCAGGTTCGCCTCAGTGTCTGTCTTCTGGTTGTCTTTACAGAGCAGTGGATCCTTTGTTAAGTGAGAGCTTAAAAAAAGAAAACCAGGCTCTGTTGAAGTGTTTTTCAGCTTTGCTTTCAGTAATAAGGAAGTGCTGTTGTCTGTTGCATTTTTTGACAGCTTAGGAATTCAAGTTCTCGTTGAAGGCTGCATCATCAACAGAGCTTACGCGGGAACAGACCTGAGGGCTTTATTTAATTAGGCAGCGATCTGAGCAGGAGGAAGAGACGATGCTGTAAACTGCAACAACACTTCGACACACAAAGTAGTAAGAAAAAGAAACAATCAGAATATGTTCACAAGCATGACATGGCAAGGTTTGAGTGGATTATAAACGAATAACGATCTTTATCAGAAGCTCGGTTTATTTATAGAATAAAGTCACAGCGTTGATAATCACGGCATGACTTTGGGTGGACTCCATCGCTCCTTTCTGCCCCTCTCTCTCCTCTCCTCTTTCCATTCCCTGTGCACCCCCGCCCTCCTCTCCCGCTCTCCTTCCTTTTACCACTCGCCTTCAATATGATCATCCCCGCCCCTCCCCAAACTCCCAGAGAAAGAAGTCTGCCCACACACTGTAAATATTTCATAGCAGCTCAGAAAAATCAATGATTTGAAAGGAGAAAAAGGGAGGAAGAGCGAGCGATGCAAAGCGGAGATAAGTACGGGGAGATGTGTGTCGGATTTAGGGCCCGACGAGGAGAGAGTGAAGGGAAGTCTGTTAGGTTTCCTGGGGAGGCGACGGGGGGAGGTGAGACCCCTCTGAGGTCCCTCAGACCTCCTCAGACCTCTTTAGCTGTGATCCAAGGCGGCGGCCTGCAGGAACGTCCAGCAGCCTGGTGGTGAAGGACACGGAGATAATCAGCTAAAAATAAGCAGCCATGCAGAGACTCAGAGCTGGGCGCCTCAGATACACTACATTTAATGAGAAGATAACATTTTCTTGTGACATGAGCAAAGCGTCTAATCTGCCAAAAAGATAAGAAAATACTTTTTTGGGGGGGGGCTTGTTCATCTTTTCAAACAACTCGTTGTTTCGAGCCTTTTCAACAATCCCTAAATCTTTTAAAGGTCTCCAACAAAAACAGTTGCAAACGCGGAGAAAGAATATATTTATTCCAATCAAAGAGAAACGATCGCTTTAAGCATTTACATGGTTATTAATATTAATATTTTCCTATCGAACGGATTATTAAAGGTTTATAAAGCACAATAAACTGAGCTTCGATCAACACACAGAGGACATTCATGCAAAAAGCAATCAGTCATCCAGTACTGCAACACCACATGCTGCTCTGTTCAGCCTGTTTCTTTAACGCGGTGATGATAGACAGAGCTTTGAAGGAAGGATCAGTCTCTTCTGACTGAGTTACATGAGGCAGTTTTACTGTGACTGGGCTGTTATTCCCATTATCTGTGGACTATCAGAGTCCCAGTAAACGCAGCTACTGATGGTGGGCGATATGTGGAGCACCTTCCCTAAGCTGGTGCCACAACCTTGGAAGCATGTAGGATCATCATCATCGTTTTCGACAGTATGAAGCTCCAAAGGGACCTCGTAGTGAAAAACAGACCACTGACTAAACGTGTACAGCATTTGGACACTTGTGCCACACAGCATCATTATGAAGCGCAAAGAACAAAGAAAGAACAGCTGGAATATTGAGTTTCTCCTGCCTTACACCTTCACCATATTGTTTCATGCGACTGCTGCATATAGCAAACAGTGTACACTCGTCACGCGGTGCCAGTTTCCCCCCCCCCCCACAGCCAATATCTGTTGTTCGGGCTGATTGCTCATGTCAGGGTAAATGGCTAACGGCTGGCCGGGAGGCGCGAGTAGTGGAGTGTGGTGGGAATGACAGAGGCCGGGAGAGTAATCGTGTTTGTCTTACAGTGAAACGGAGATACGCTGCGGCCGCTAAGAGGGCATACAGTAAAAAGCTTTTCTAATTGGTAATTCTTTCATGTCCTGGGATCAATAATCCCCGGCTGGTGAAGTGAAGAACTCACAACAGCAAAACAGAAGAGAACATCATGGCAGAACCTCTGCTGCAGACACTGAAACACAAGACGAAGAAGAAGCTGTACGTGATGCAGTCTCAGATATGCAGACGAGACGAAGAGAATGAAAACATGAGTCATTCATATTTTAAGTGAAATTCAGAACAGCGGTTGGAAGAAAGCGTATGTAGCTCCATTTATCCAGCTGCTGGGAGCCACACTGGAAGAATAAATGAACGCACACTTGAGCAAAACTTGCAACAATTACCAGGCAAAGTCAATGCGGTGGAAAGGTTGCAAACAAAGCAAAGGCACTATATTCCAATCTGCTTTCTCATTATTCTTGGGAGTCTCAACACTAATGCGAGCAGTGAGGTAATTATTGCAAGCGGGTTGCGGAGTTCATGTTTTCGTTCTCAGTGCTGAATGTGTTTCTTTAAATCACTGGATTATGTACTTTATTCATGAATATCAACCCGGCCTGTCAGACGAGCAGAGGACTGTGCATTGCGTGCACATTGATACTGTACAACAACTCATCTCACGGTTCAACATTATACTGTCTGCTTTTATACTAATGGCTTCAAAATTACATCAGGGAAGGCTTTTCTGCACCCCCGTGCTGCAATAAACTGTAAACAAATGGTTGAATGCACTTATTGGAAGTAAAGTAAATAAATGTAAATGCAATGTAAAAGTTGTCAATGTTGTGTTCACAGCTTGTTTCCACCGCCTCCAAGTGGCCAAAATAAAGCTGTTCTTGCTGGTTAAATGTTAATTTCATTTGTTTCTCTACAAGGACGACAGTTTTGTTTTCACTTAATCTAATTAGTCCTCTTCTGAGGGCTGTGTGGGTGCTGACAGACTGGACTTGATTGACATCCCCCCCTCTCTGTTTGTATTGATGTTATCTGTTAGTGTGGGACAACCTGCGGCGTCATCGTCATAGCAGGAGAAGCACAGGTGTTAGCAATAGCATTAACGGTGGTGTTCACGTGCACCAGTCAGCCACGACAATGTGACAGTGAGCCAGCATGAACAATGCCAGAACCCTGAAAGTGAAGCAGACACATTCATACTCAGCTACAATTTATTTTTATTATTCACACCTGTGCTTTTCTTACTGTGACGTGTCAAAGTGTCCTCGTGTGAAAAAGGACCTGTCATAATGTGTGTCCCTGCCTTTAAAAAGCCGGTCCACCCACACTACGTGTTGTCTTTTCATTTGCCTGATTAGACCTGCGTGGGTGTGTACAAACTGGGCCTAATTGATATCTCCCTGGTTCTCCTGTTAGTGTGAGACATCTTTATCATTTTTATATAATAAATGCCATTTGGTGACGTTATGTAAGTCCCAGCACGGCTCCAGCCAACTGCAACCTGAGCACAGGTCTAATCAGCCAGGTGTGCAGGGTCTTTAATGTGCCAACAGTGCTGAAGATACTCTCATCTATATTTGTATTCTGCCTCACGGTTGACTCCATCACCCTAAAGTAAGACTTTTCAAACTGTGCTAGGAGCTCCGGGAGGGGGGGGTGAAGGGGACAGGTGTCTGCAAACAGTTATTGGAGTTGCTGATTTGGAGGCTATTAAACTTCTTTAACCCAATTGTCGCAATTTACACAAGTATCATACTCCTTGGAGTCATATCTCGGTCAAATCTGAATACATGACACACAGATTTATTTAAGTGTGACTTCTTATTTTCTGAGGATGTCATTATCTCCAATATCCATCACAAATAAATGCCTGTAAATAAAGCTTAGAAATCCCAGAAAAAAAGATGCTCCTTATAGCTGCCGAACTTGCCTGAGAATCGACACGTTTTGATGTTTTCTTCAGTAACAAAGAAATCCAGTGATAACAGTCTGTAAATCCATGGGTGCAATGTAAACTGCTAACAGCTAAGTGCAATCTTTTAATAGTGCAAATTCACCGAAATGGAAACAAATGTAGGCAAAGCCACAGTGTAACTCAATGAGCGATGTGTTTCTAAATGAGTCAACATGATTATTAGCTTGAGGCAGGTACACACGCAAATGTACAATGAAACAAGCCAAACCCTTGTTTCAACATCCACTGGGACAAACTCTGCTACCTCACACAAGCCTACCTGTAACCCCACATGCCTCAGCCCATACATAACCTTGAATTAACTTGCTTAAGGGGAGGACCAAGAACGATGACCTCACTTTGGGGCAACGCACGAACATATTCAGAAGCACACACAGTCGAGTGTGCGCACATGTTCTGGCAGCCACTTCGACTTGATGTGTATCAAAAACACAAAGACAGAGGGACGCCGTCAACACGCTTTGATGTAGGTAGAAACTCAAATCAAGCAAACTGCATCAATGCAGAGCCTGACAGCTGACACAACACTACACAACACTACACACACACACACACACTCGCATTGTTACAACACAGTTCGAATAAATAGATACACAGTCGTGAGAGGAGATCACAGAGGAATGAGTGCACTGCTGGCCTGCTGCATGTGTTTGTATAATGTACTGTGTCTTGAGGCTTTCTATGTTCATTAGTGTAGATTACAAAGTGCCACTGTATCTCATGTCATATGTCACTGCTGCGTGTCTCCTGTCACCCCCTCCTAATACGCCTCATTTTGTTCCAGCAGCCTAAGCGTGCTTTTAACTTGTCCCGAGAAGCTTCCAGGAGCGATGGAGCCGAAAAGGACAATTGCACTGTGGGCCGGTCCTTTCCTCAACAGATAGCGATGATCACAACGCGCTACCACATTAGCGGTAATAGCTTGGTGAACGTAAACAAGTCATAAAGGAGATTGTTGACTGTCTGGGCCAGACTTGTTAGTAGTGGGCAGGTACGGTAATAGAAAACATCAGTAGCATGCTGGTAATGAGAAAACACAAGGAACATCATCATTGTCTGAGCACACAGATCGATAGCGTAATTTACCCCTTGTTACAAGAAGAAGTCTTCACTAACTACTGTATATGTTTAGCTATTAGGCTGCAGAATTGCTGTTTTAGAACATTTTAAATATAAAAGCCACCAATACTTAATGAGAAAGTGTTTTAGCTGATAGAAAATCCCACACCTAAGCACAAAAGAACAGGTTTTAATATGTGAGAGTGCTGCACGTGACACCACAAACAGTGATATCTGTGAAATGCACACATGCTTCAGCGACCATCACATGGGTTTTAATATCATCTCTAAAGGCCTGCAGCTGTAAGCATGGCGGAGCATGTCAAAAGTAGAATATGTTTGATTAAAATACAAGACGGCTGCTGCGCTTTCATAGAGGTGAGCAGAAATGGAGAGTAAATGGAATGGATGGACGTCGAGGGTCTGCATCTCCACAACACAGGAGGGCAGCGGGGAAAGGAAGACGAGCCCTGGGGAGTTAAGTAAAAGCAGGGCTGTGTGGGCTGCAGCTCAGGGAAGTTTCAGACACATCAGCGCAGCAGTTCCAGTAATGCTACATGACGAGAGAGATTCAGCACAGATTTGAGGCATTTGGAAGGAGATTTAAAAAGAGACTGTGCTTTCCTCACCAGAAGAATAACAGCACCTGTAGTTTGTTCAAATCAAACCTGATATTGGGCAATTCAGACCCCCCCCCCCCCCGTGATTATGTTCATGACTAATATTTTTAATTGCTTTCTTTCTGCAAAAACAACACTTGCATGGTTCAGTCAAAGCCAGGGAATGCTTGAAACAAAGTCTCATCTGACCACGTCCAGCAGCAGAAACCAGAAAGTCAAAGGTGGGGCATAAAAAACTTGTCATAAACGAATCATACGAAGGAAGGAGATAACAGCGAATGCTTTTGGACTCTGCCCTCGAAGGCGTTCATGGTGTTTCACATATGAAAAGTGACAGAAGCAGTTGTAGGATTGTCATTTTCAGAAAGTTTTGAAAGCTTGGCCGATGCCTGGGTCGCATTTAGATGTTACCTTGCAAGTGTGGAGCCATCAATATCAATCGATAAAGTTGTTGAGCTAGAAGATGCTCAGAAAACAGCAAGAAATTAGATCAATTTACTGACACCACCGGACAATATTATGATAAAACGCTGGTTCATACTTGTGTGCTGGAGTATGAAGCAGACTCGATGTCCAAGCAGGCCTCCCTCTATTAACAGCCAGCCTCTGAACGGTCGAAATAAGCTGTTTAACTCAATGGGTGGAGTGAGCAGCAATTAATTAGCCCCTGTAAAACATTAGGAAACCAATCAGGCCCCGGTACCTCAGGGACCTCATTTATAAAATGTACTTGGATTCCATTTTCAACTTGATGGAAAGGCTGAATGCCTAGTGATGCACATCATGTACAAAAACAGACTGCAGAATTCACACTTTACATAAGTAAATCTTTACAATTAAACGTGTTAATTTAAAGTAAAAATAACATATATGGTCACATAAACGTCACCATATACTGTGTTTAGAAAAAAACATAACACATTTGGGAATCACAGCTGCCTTGAGACAGAAATTCCTCATTTCCACATCAATGAAAGGCCCTGTATCAACATTGGCCTGTGTAGAAGAGCTGACGATTCCTCATTCCTGTGCATTCACATTGGCATAATCACAATTGATTGCAGGATTCCTCCAGAGTATAATGGGCAGTGGCAAAACTAAACCCACAACCCTTTGAATGAAACTGCCAGGGAAGCACAAAATGTACAAAATCCTGAGAATCCATTTCTCCTTTCAGTAATTCTCTAAATTGATGGCTGTTGAGAGAAGAAGGCGTGTGAAAACTGCTGCGCAGGCTTCTTTAATATGACATCCTAACAGCCTCCTTGAAAACGGGGGACTATCCTTCCTCGTTTAATCACATTAGAAGAAAGTGGTCAGGGAATCGTGTGTGGTTCTACAAAGTCATTATGTTACAGTTTTAATTCTGAGCACCTCTCCGAGCCTTTAAAGCTGCAGGCAGATTCTTTTTATTCGCAGGCTGAAAGCATATGTTTGTCTTTGTGTCCACGATTATCTGGAGACGCTGAAGTGCCAGAATAGTGAATTTCAAAAGAGCCGTTGGAACGTCTCCCGGATCTGGCCATCAGGATGATGACATTTAAAGATAACTTCTCATGTCACCTAAACAGGCTAAATAAAAAGCACTGGGACTGGAGTTAAAGGAGGCTTCTGATTCAGGACTACAGTTTAAGTACCCGGCTGACACACTCTGTTTCAGTCATGGTTGTCAGGGGATCATCAGTTTAATCTGTCCTAAAAGCCTGAGAATCAGTTTAGAAAGGTGTAGTATCTCCACTTCTGCTGCTCCTCGTCTTTTCTTTGGTCCCAGCGTGTTTCAACTCTTCCTAAATCCTGCAGCGTGGTTTATTTCCGGCGGTTACTTTGAAGCCCGGAGCACATTCTCCCTTCGTCGGGTTTGTTTGGACTTGTGAGAACACAACAATTCACAGCAGACCCAATCAATTGGATTGAGCTCTTGTTGACAAGAAAGTGTCTTGGCAGGTTTCCAAACCAAGCCGTGAGCGTGTTTTGGACTGAACGTGATCTGAATGTGGTGCCGTCTTTGATGGGCTCGCACAGTTTGGTGAAATGTGAATGTAGTCTTAAAATTCAAATAATGTGCTCCATGTTTGAAATGTACAAACGCGTTATGCTGATGAAGAAGATGTATGTGAAACTGAAGGTAGGCCTAAGGTCAGGGGATGGACCTTATAAGATGAGTCAAGCCTGAAGAAAACTTGTTACAGACAATCATGTTCTCCACAGGTGAACTGGAAAACTCTGTCTTCAGCACCATCACAACTAATGACATGCCCATCAGCCTCAGCTACAACTTGTGTTCAGTGCTAATTAGCAAATGTTAGCATGCTAACACACCACACTAACATGTTGAACATTATAAAACAACTAAAACTCATCAAACATCAGCATGTTACCATTTTAGCACGGTGACGTTAGCATTTAGCTCAAAGAGCTGCTAACATGTCCTCAGATCTGAACCAAAGCAAACATACTTCATGCTAAAACATTCAGCTCTGAGCAGATCTCTTCTGCCCTCCCTTCACTGCAGGATTTCTCCCCTCTTCTTACCGAACCTAATAGCTTGAAGATGAGTGGCCACTGATTCAACTTCCCCACTTCTGCTGCGTCCAACTCTCCTCCTTTTGTCATTCCTGCCACGCCGCTAGCTTTCACTACGGAGCCGGCCGGCTAGATTAGCTGTCTGTAACCAACGCTGGAAATCAAATAACAGCTGATAAGGCAGAAAGGGGTGAGACAAAAAAGAAAAGAAAAGCTGAGCATAATGTTATAGCTCTGCTATCTGAGAAGTTGATTGGGATCAAAATAATGGACAAGGGCTCTGTTTTGGAATACAATACAAGAGAGTTTGGCTTGCTCCCAAATTCAAAAGTTCTCTCCGCTCAGGCAAGGTCATTTATACGTTTAAAGAAAGTATCAAAAGGCCGAATACAAATAATTCTGTTTTCTTCACTCCCACTTTTCTGACATTGTAGTGCTTACCTCAGGGCAAAGACAGGCAAAGGAAGCCGGTAGCTTTGATGGAAGACAGATACGACAATAAATATTTGATGCTATTGACGGGTTGTTGTGCTCAGAATGAGAGTTATGGAACTAGTACACCATAACATAATAAAAGGTTGTCTCTTGCCAGCAAACTGACTCTGCATCTGTGTTTACAGTAATCGTTTAAGAGGTGATATCAGGTCTAAAAAGCTGATATTGATTCAATACTTTGATCCAGAAATACTTTGGAAACCTGCTGAGTCAGTTAATGAAAAGAGCCTTTTAAATGCAATTAGTTCTGGGAAAGAGTTTTGACAGCTGCTGCAGAGCAGTTTTAAGAATTAAATGAAAATATAATTCCTGTCCTTTGAGCTGCAGTAATGAACATTACTTACATTCAAATGTAACAAGGAGAAGTTAACAGTTATTTAACCTTTATGTATAACACATATGGAAACTGAAATAGGAATACTGAAAACATCTGGCTGTTGTTTCTCTGCTTTGATTCTCTTCCCACAGACTTCTGGACGCTGTATCTCCCCTCTAAGTCTAAGACGAGGCATTCCTCTTCTTCTGCTCTCAGCATCAACTTCATCAGCATCACTGCTTTCTGGCTGAGTGACAGTGTGCAGGTGTAAAGTGGCCCCTGATTAAGACCGAGGCTATGCCAGGAGATGACAGAACGGCAGAGGCCCGGTTGGAAGTGATGCCCGAGAACCTGTCCCACAAGTCTGTTTTCCTTCCCTTCCAATACCTGAAACATCCTTTATTCCTGTTTGCTACTTGGATTATAAGCTTGTTAGAAAGACAAAATGTGATCCATTATGACAACACGGATGACTGCAGTGGTGGAAAGTGATTAAAATCCTCTAATCATCTGCTGACTCTGAAGTTCCCCACAGAACAAATAGGTGTTTTTGAAGCGGAGGAACTTTTTCATAGTTCTAAGAACAGTTTGTGTCCACGCTGCAAGAATTGGAAATGATGGAGTCCAGCACACAGAATCCTTGAGTGACGTAAGCGAACATTGATTGGACAGCCTAGAGATTGATTGAACACATGAGCCAGTGCAGAACAGACAACTGGCATCTTTTAAACGTAGCTTTTACATTTTTTTTGTAGCTGTTGTTGGTCGCCGTTGCTATACCAACCGCTGGCCGGCTTACGTCACTTCAGCGCTCCTGTTGTCGGTGCGAATGTCGTTCTCGGGGGAGCTCCCCAGGGGTCAAGGAGGAAACGAGGTCAGGATTACATTTTATAAACTAATACCTGTAGTCTGTGTTTAAGAAAATAGAGCAATACACAGAAAATAACTTTTAAAGCTGCAGTAATCAATCATTTTATATGAAATGATCAAATATGGACGCGGAGGCTTGAAGCAGCTCTGCAGTCCCCCTCAGCTCTACAGAGCTGTGAGACCTCTTTCAGCTTGTTGTTTGGATTTTCCGGCCTGCAGAACTCTGCGGCAGGCAGCTGTTTTTGTCTGCTCGCAGCTCTCTGCTGGAGCTGGAAGCTGCTCTGATTGTACCGGCATCCTCATTAGCATTCAAACAATGTGTGTGTGGGACTGCAAAGCTTCTGTCAGCCGTCTTATCATTGTGGGGTGGTTAAAAGGCAGCGCCATATGTATGCGTCAGCCTGCATGAAGTACTGTATCTCATCTCTCTGCGAAGATCTGGATTCACACCACAGCTCCAGCTGCTCTACTGCGGGAAAACGCTGAGGCCATTTTTCAAGTGGAAAGCCCCATATTTGTGTTTTGCTCAGTGTTTGGTGCTCTGAGTGCTTCAGGAAGCACTTAGGCAGAACAAAGCCTCAGAGTAACTATTGTCATGATTGAACTTGGGAGGCTTTCATTTAAAAATCACTTTAGCAACTTAACAAACACATTTGAAGATGAGAACATTAAACCCAAACAGATTATGGCACCGACATAACGTACCGTCATGCTTTCTGGGATTTACCTTGATATAAAAAGAGCTTTGAGTAATCACAAATCACGGAGAATGAAGACATAACGTTATTGTTTTGCTCTGCCGCAATTCACTGACAAGACAGAGCTAAAGTGGAAAATGGGGGGATGAGTACAGAAGAAAACAGCAAGGGTGGGGATGGAGAGAGAATCAAAGTGATGGAGAAAAAAAATAGTCCTCATGATGTGTCTTAAAATAGGGTAAGTTGCCCACGCAGACGCTCTTGGGTACTTGACTGATTTATTTATTTTGTTTTTGGTAAGGAGCGATCCGTTGGGCATTGTATGAGGGGAGAGCCCTATTAAAGCCCTATACCCTATTGCCCTTGGGCTCTCTTTAAGCAGCTAAGGCAGCAAGTGACTCTAAATTTAAACCCCTGATTTTCCACATCATTTTCACTCTGCCTTTTTTGAGTTGAGTTGAGAACTGGTTTCTTAGTGGCTGGAGTGCGATTCAAAGCTCAGAATCACAGAGAAACCTTGTGAGGAGAGTTGTGTAAAGCCCCCGAACAGTAAACGCCTGTGGGAGAGCACTGTGAGAGAGTTAAGACTGCGGACAATAAGTTCCAGCGTGATTTCTATCAGATTCACAGTTTGTGTTCACATCTCGAGGCTACAACAGAAAAAGACAAGGAGGCTGGCAAGGTTGGGACCATCGACGAGAAGGAACAGGAGAAAAAGCTAAATCACCTCTGAAATGAGTGTGTGCTTAGCGGGGGTGGGGTGGGGGGAGGGGATGACAGATAAGGTTCAGGGATGCTGCTCAGCTCGCTGGATGCACAGCTCAAAACACAGGGGAATCAAAGAATTAGAGCTGAACCAGTGAAACAAAGGGAGGAAGAAAGCGAGGAAGGCAGCAAAGCACAGGCCTTCTATTGTTTTAAAGCTTTTTGTCGATTGAAGTCGGGACACTAATGTTGAAGGGCTTGTTGCAGAGTCCTTGTCTCATTAACACTAGAAACAAGTAACAGTGGCAAAGGGCCAGTTGTTTTTCAGCTGTTTCAAAGTTGATTCTGTAGATGCTTTGCTGCAGTCCTGTTTGAATACTGATTTCATGTCTGAATATTCTATCCGCATTTCTCTTTTTCCAGGATCAGACTACTAAACATGGTGTGTCCCAAGCCAAGTCTGCATCAAGACTAACAAGTCTGCATCAAGACTAACAAGTCTGCATCAGGACTAACAAGTCTGCATCAGGACTAACAAGTCTGCATCAAGACTAACAAGTCTGCATCAAGACTAACAAGTCTGCATCAAGACTAACAAGTCTGCATCAGGACTAACAAGTCTGCTTTAAGACTAACAAGTCTGCATCAAGACTAACAAGTCTGCATCAAGACTAACAAGCCTCCAGCCAAGTCTGCATCAGGACTAACAAGTCTGCATCAATACTAACAAGCCTCCAGCCAAGTCTGCATCAGGACTAACAAGTCTGCATCAAGACTAACAAGTCTGCATCAAGACTAACAAGTCTGCATCAAGACTAACAAGACGGAGTGGACTGGTTACAGTGGGACAGAGTGGACTGGTTACAGTGGGTCAGAGTGGACTGGTTACAGTGGGACAGACTGGACTGGTTACAGTGGGACAGAGTGGATAAATGACTGGAGTACATGTATTTAAGGTAACAGTTACTGTTACTTGAGTGTAACAGTAACTCTTTCCATCCCTGACGCCACGTTACATCTGTGTTGACGTTCAGACATTTGCAGCCGCTGAAAATAAAGACTTTGTTTTCTGCTCTGCTGCAGGTCGTGAAAATATCACATTAAAGCCTCTCTGCTCGTGTGTTATAAATACAACCAGTTACCTAAATAACGCACAACTGACAAACACAACTTGCATCAGGCGAGTACAACAGGTCCTGCTTCTAATAACGGCGATCCCAGTCATGTGTCAGGGTACGCAGTACGAGCCGAGGAGGGTTGCATGCAAGGTGAAATCATTCTCAGCTCTGTTCCACCTTGCTCTCCCAACCGTCCTCATGTGTTGTGCATAATAAAAAAAAGAAGAATTCATTTTATGGTTTTACTAGTCAGCAACCCAGGTATGCATTTGTCAAAATAGGGGGAAAGTTAGAACCATATGTTAATTTGAATGGGAGGCACCTGGTTGTGATTAGGGCCAAGCTGCGGATGATAGAAACACACACTGGGCTGCACAATGGACGGGACAACACTGGCCCAAATCAGAGACAAAACATTTCTAGCACCTGAAGGATTCACTTCAATGAAGGGGCTTACTGAGCACACACATGTCGTGTTTATGAGCTGATCAGTGGTGACGGACAGGACTGAATCTCCACACAAAGATCATTTTCTATAAATTATACTACGTCCCTCTCAGTATGTGGGCTTGTTTGGAGACTCTTCTCTCACAGAGTCCAGGGCCGAGCTTACGAAAGTGTTTCTAAGGTGTTATTCATTTCACATTTCAGGGTTTTGTTTTCTTTGTTAGAGCCAAACCTTTAACAGGTGTTGGAAATAAAACTGTTTTGTCAAACATCAGCTTTTTGTTTTTTGCATCTAAAAAATGTGGAAATATAAAATGCAGCTGTTAAAAAGCAAATAGGGAGATGTAGGCCATGTAGTGTCAAAGGATTAGTTTACAATCAAGCCGTTTATTTATGAACTAGACCACGTGTTCGGGATTTTTGCTTGTTCTTAAACTTGATCTCAGTATTCGTCCACTTGTCTTGGTTGTATTGATTGTTTGTGGTCATGGGGTCAACATGTTAGCATGCAGTTGGCTATTTACACATCCAGCAGCCACGTTAGCATTCCTTTGGAGCGGCGTTCTGTATGTGGCTCTGGTTTGGTCTCCGCCAACTCTTGAGAAAGAATATGGGTCTGTTGCTAAATGCTAGCTGCTACATGTATGAAGTACGGTGGTTTAATCAGAGCCTTTTTAGCGACAAACAGCTGCCTCCTGCTGGAAACAATGGCGGTCAGAGCGGTTAGACGAAGCCACACAGTAATTGTTAAAAGTGAAACTACAAGCTAAAAGAGGCTAGAAAGAGCTCAGTAGATTCTGAGCCACTACTCTAACACTTACCGGTCCTGGGGTGACTAGTGTGTGGTTTTGGCAGAACAGGCACAAGCTGCAGCGTTACTTCACCAACCACCAGTGTCTGTAACCAACCAATGATGTAACAGTAGTGTTTGCAACACGTTGTGCTGCAGCACCAAAAGATCACCTCAGCTCACCATGAGATACTTTGCTTTATTCGCAGGCAGACTGCGGCCGGGTGTTGTGATTGATAAGCCTCACTATCTGAGCCTTTGCCCTGTTCTAGATGTGTTCTTCATTAAAGTGCCGAGCGGAGAATCCATCAAATGTTGCCTCCAAACGTCTCCTAAATACTGCCTATCCCAAAGGCCAAGTATAACATGGCACACAGGGTCATATTTTCAAAGGTTTCAGCTGACATACCAGAAGCTATGGGAATCAGCTTCAGCAAAAACAACAGAATACCAGCTTTTATACGCTCGAGCCAGTCGTATGGAGATCCTATCAGGGTCAAGTATGTGTTCATTACAGATGTTCTTCAATTAACGCTCAGGACAACAATCTACTCTGATCATTCTGTTTATGTACATTGTCCTTCATTTTCAATACACCTTGGAAATTTCATTAAAATGAAGAAGAGCTACAACAGGTATCTGGCTTTTGATCCACTGTTTGCTTTGGTTTGATGTAGACGGCTGTCGAATGATACTAAGCATTGTGCTAGTTGGCTCTACTGGGAAATTACAAACTGGAAAGACTGGGCTGAGGCAGACTTTGAATCTAATAAGAAGGGGAGAGTGGGGTGAAAGGAGTCCATTTTATATTTTACGTTAATACAGAAAAGTAAATATGTACTCATGTCAAACTTTGTCTATTTATGGAATCTGTAGGGGAACGTTTATAGAAACCTTTTCTTCCCGTAAGACGTTCCCAGCATGCTGCTCCTCTGTGAGGGCTCTGCATGTTTACTGTATGATTACTTTACTGTATATTACACTTGCTTGTGTCTCCTGTCCATCTGTCCACTTTGTTGGACGACTCTGCAAACCCACCCAAAGTATTTCCTAATCTTTATTATATTATTATTATATATTTATTTCCACAGTACAGTAATATGTAATATAACAACTCAGTATAAACAATACAGTGTGGCTAGGGGTTGTGATCGTGGAAAATAAATTATGGTTAACATACATTTAAGGTTAAGGAAAGTAAAAATATGCCTGCAGGCCCCTGGATCGATTCTGGCTGAGGATCTTTTCTTCCTCTGTCCATGTTTCCTGTCACTGTCCCATAAAAACAAAATGCCCCCAAAAAGGTACTTAAAATGCAGAATATAATCTCCAGTCCTTCGTGTCCATTCACCAACTCTTCACACCCTTAAACGAGTACTCCACCGATTTATCATTGCACTTTCACTGTCTCAACTAGCCTCCAGCAGAGACGAGTAGCGGGCTGCAGAAGTCTGGTGAGCGCACTTCTTTCTAACTCTACTCAAACAGATTTGATTCATTTTCAAACTTGTAGTCTTCAGCCGCAACCAACACGGACTCAAGTGACATTACTTGAGCACACAAAAGGCCTTAATACAACATTTATGCAAACGTAAATGTGTAAAATCCCCCTTTAAGAGTTCAACACAAAGCCTAAAGACAAAGGTTTCACTGATGAAACCTCAGCTTCAGTAACATGTAAGGTAACATGAGGCTGGACATTGCCGTGGCACTAAAAACTAAGAGTTGGTGGCCCACCATGATTGAATGAGCGTAACTGATAGCCTATCACATCTCCACTTGGCAAATCGCTGCATGTTGGATCGGTGGTTTTGGAAAGTTGCACAATTGTTTGGACCCCCGTCCCAATTCCAAAGTGGGAAAGGTGTCGGGGGAGGGAGGTCGAGGTTTCTTCCTGTCAGACGATACAACAAGAAACTTAGTTTGAAGCATGTTGATACGCTTACTTTTCAGACTCTCTGCGTAAAGGGCAACTTACGTCCTGCATTGGCATTGAAAGGTGCAGAATCGTCCAATAATAACATAATGTGTTGGGATAGTGAGCTGGCACAGGCAAAACCTACCGTATGTAATTAGCATCAAATGTCCGTCGATGTAAATCATACTTGTTTCCTGGCTTTCGTGCTACTTTCTCCACATTATTTATATATACTATGTTTACCCGTAATGTCTATCTTCCTGGCGTATTCTCTCACCTGTCATATAATTACAGTTGTTTTCTGTAAATGAAATACCCACATCAGCCAGGTAGTTCCTCCACAGCGTCTTCCTGGTATGTGGCCAGTGGCCGGTGTGATCTCTGACCTGCAGAGTCTGAGTCAACAGCAGACCTCTCCAGAGAATTTCAGGCAGCCATCCCCACAGGCTGTGAGTGTTCCCGTCTCTGACAGACAGGAATGATAAGAGTCGCCAGGCCGCACGTTCCCAATCACCCTGCAGCCAAATCCTGCAGCACAATACAAGGTCACACTCCAAAGAGGCCAGATTCAGTCTGCTCTTTTTTCCCCAGCAGAATCGTTCACATCCCACATGCATGTGTCCCTCCCGGTTAACTCTGAAGCTTTTACAACACGGTGAAGGTCATTCAAAAGGAATAATGTCGTCCCCAATAAAAGGACTCTGTATTTTCCCATGCAAGTGAAGAGGAAAAACAAACTCACAAGTCCGGAGAGAAGGAAAGTTATCTGTTTCACTAATGGCCTGACTAGTGAAACGGACACACTGACAGACATAACACCGACGATCTGTCTGGTGCGTTCACTTTCTCCAATTTGCTGTCTTCCGCCTCCACGCCGCTGTCTGCCCTCGGACATGTCGAGAAGCCCAAACATTTCAGAGCGCGTCAGTCAAGCTGACGAGGCGCTGAGGGGAGCGCTGGACAGTTTGCAGGCTCGTGTGAAGTATGCGGAGTGAAAGTCGTCCTTGTCAGCGCGGCGCTCAGGTGTCTCCCGTCACACGCAAACACCGAACACGGCTGACGTGGGTGTGTGTGTGTGTGTGTGTGTGTGTGTGTGTGTGTGTGTGTGTGTGGGTGTGTGTGTGAGACAGAGAGAGAGAGAGAGTTTGATCCAGCTCTCTCTCTCTGTCTCTGAGATGTGACTGTTGTCTACATGTAGTCCTTGTATTTGTGCATTTTGCATGATTCTTATTTAACATGACACCACCGACATTCAGTCAGAATGCAGAATAAACTGGATCAGAGCCATCAGACACAAAGACGGGTCCAGGAAAGACGGTACTTTCACACTTTGATTGATCGCTGAAAGGAAGTAGAGAGATCAGTACAGGAAATGATTAGTCTTCTGTTTAACACGGATCAATGCAAAAGTAAAAGCAGTGAAGAGCCTTTATTTAAAAATCAAGACTTCATTCTCATCGTTTACACCTCTTGTGCTTTTTGAATTACGCTACTGACGCTAGGTGTGAGTATAAGGTGTATGTACACGTGTGCATGCAGCCTCAGACACTGTTGAACAGGGATCCCTGGCAGACTCTCCGGTTCCAGCAACATGTCTCTGCAGTCGAGGACACTGAGTTGTCTCCAGCCTCCTCCTGCTCTCCCTCTCTCCCCCTCGTCCTCCCGGCTCGCGTGGAGCCTGTGAGTCCTCCAGCCTGTGATCTCATGGCGCTCGTCCACGACTCAGCGGACAGGCAGCCAATGACATCATACTTCACCGTGGATATGTGTGTCTGTGTGGAGAGGGGGGGGGGGGCAGAAAGTGACACGGCTGGTCACTGTGACACACTATCTGTCTCACCCACCGAGTCCGAGCTCTGAGTCAGATCTATTTGTGGTTGTGAGTGTGTGTTGAAGTGTAATCCAGAGA
This sequence comes from Nannoperca australis, assembly GCA_036023655.1. Classification (NCBI taxonomy): domain Eukaryota; kingdom Metazoa; phylum Chordata; class Actinopteri; order Centrarchiformes; family Percichthyidae; genus Nannoperca; species Nannoperca australis. The sequence continues at coordinate 19,828 of JAVQJD010050818.1, forward strand.
TCGGTGCCCTTTATCCACCAGACCTTTCTGTTTTCTTCTTTGTTATTATCATACTCGAGTACTAGACTCAGAAACAAGACAACTTTAGTGGTATTTAATGCAGCATTGAGAAACCTCTACTGTTTAATGACCATTTCTGTCAGACATTCGTGAAACATAATCCACGCCGCATGTTTTGAAGGAAAAACACATTACAAAAACATAATTTATACATTTTAAAAAACTGATTCTCGTCATTTGGAGCGTTTTGTCCTGTACTAGAACGAGTATATACAAAAGCAAATAACAGACGAGCCAACCCTCTCATCTCTAATCTGTGTGACATTTAAAATAATTTGTAATAGAACTGCTGTCATTTTAACGTAATAAATCTGTAGACGGTGTCCTGGGCAAACACTGTGGACACTGTGACCGTACACAGGGTGATCATCGCAGGATATGTGAGCATTTTGTATTTCTGAGCTGTCTGCACTGCAATAAAATTAAAGCTCAGTTGGGTGTAAGAGCTCAAAGAAACGTCTTCGGATCCCATAAAGTTACTGAACAGAACCAGGAAGTGCCATTAAGTAGTACAGGCTCAGTGCTCGCTTGTTTCTTTCAACCACATCCTGAGTTTTTTCACTTGACGATGAGTGTGGAAGTCCAGTCACCCGATATAGGGATCTTGTGATATAGGGAATTGATCTGATCTGCTCAATCAGCACCTTTTGAAGCCAAAGGCTTCGTTCAATCATCAGTTACCTTAATTTGGTAACTTTTAGTGAAATCCCTGTTGCACCTTCTTAATTAGGTGACATTGTGTCACAGCAGGAGCCTGGTTGTTTTCTGTTGTGCTTCGTCCATGTGCTGTGGGGAGCTAACGGTGACGCAATAAGCTGCTGCTGATGCTACAAATGTATTAGTTGTTTAAAACGTAAATTGTTTAATACAGCTCAACTAACAGCAGCTCAGTAATAGTTGAGAAATGATGTGAAGTTACGGCCTCATGTCACCATAAGCCGTAATGATCACAATGAGCGACCTGGTGGCCTTGAGGTACACCAACGTCTGTGGTTCGTGTGTTGTAGTCCAGGACCTTAGTTGTTTCCTGTCATCTCTCTACTGCTAACTTACGAAGGCTTGAAATGCCCCAAAACATATAAAATAAAAAATCTGATCCCAGCGAGTCCCATGCAGTGAGCTAGTGTTATACAAATGTTATTTTATTGCATAACTATTATAATAAAAGTGGTCTTTTATATTTTTTTATATTGTGGTCATACTGTATATCCATACTTCATGTGATGACTGAGCGGCGCAAACTCCATTGGAGTTTGCAAGATGTGGTTGAAAGCTCTGGGAAAAAAAGCTACTTTCCAAAGTCCTTCTCCATGTGGTTCTGGCCTTAAAAGGTGTGTAAAGTGTGTAGCGACATCTGTAGCATGTAGGAAAACCTACTACCAGTGTTTGATTTGTCCATCCTGAGCTACTGTAGAAAAGTGGTGGTGCACCCGCTCCCTCTATAAATGTAACGGGCTCATTCTAAAGTAACGAAAACACAACAATCCTTATTTTCAGGTGATTATACACAAATGAAAACATTACTTATTAATATTGTATTCCATTTCTGGTTACACACTGGGCCGCCCAGCCCACTGCGAACCCAGTCGGCCTCCAGGGCATCAAAATTGCCATAACCAATGAGGTAAAGGCAACGGTTTTCCACAGTTCACAATCCTGTTAGCTGAGTCAACAGCATCAGCTTCGCTTTATCCTATTACTCTCAATCACGACAGTTGAACACATTTCCAAACCCACCCAGCCTGGAAAGGTGTACTGGGGTTAACACACACACACACACACACAAACACCGCAAAGATAGGAAAAAAGACAGCAAGAAACACACACATATACACATGCAGCCCCTCTCAGAACGCTAGAACAACATTCGATCACGACCCACCGAGCGTCCCTGGGGTGTTAAAAGCAAGCAGGGCCGTGTAGCTGTTGGTGCCCCTTTGTTGTTTCAGCTTTCAGAATCGGGCAAGGAAGAAAGAAAGGTTTGTCCGACCAAACTACCTATCACAGGAAAAATAATAAAAAAGGCAACGTACCGAATCAATGGGTCGGCGTGGCGATAGCGTAATTTCTTACTGACAAGTAACCATAAGTCAGGCCTCTCAACATCCCGCAGAGCGGAGATAGCACATGTAGCCGGGTGTTTGGTTTGAACGCAGAATGGCAGAAAATGTCACCCCTGATGAATGCTCCAGGGGGGTGATAAGACGTACTCCCCTCTGTGCGAGCGTGCACACACATAGGACACACGTGCACACTATAGGAAATAAACACACACACACACACACACAGACGTTGTCCTATAAATAGGACTTTGGTCCTGTGGGGTCAAGTGGAGTCCAGATACCAGCTCTGTACCCAGGGACCAGTCTGTGGCCCGTGGCAACCCCTGTGTCTGCTCTCTGTCTGTCAACCACCTCCAACACTGTACCCAGATCAGATTACACGGCAGCGGAGCCTCTTCGAAACCGTTTTTCACGCAAGAGCGCAAATCTGACCTGGTATCAGCGTCTGGAGCGGCATGTTTTGCCCTGTCAAATATACGTCAGTTGAGGGAAGGAGGGGTTGTGGGGTAGCGGGGAGGACGGGGTGGGGTCATACCAACGAAAACATGGCTCGGCTCGGTCCTCAGCGAGAGAAAGAATGTGCTGGATGACAAGCCGTTTCAGCCAGGCCATTTAGAAGTGCTGGACTGGCTCGGGAGATCCAGATAGCTAAATATTTGCACTTCTTTCTTCCTTCTCTCGTTATGTCGTCTGTCAGCTTTGCACCAACGCTGCCTGCATCACTGTGAGTCCCTGCTAAAGTCACGGGATGGAGATGCAGGCCTGGTGTGTCTGTCTTCTGTTTTTGTGAGGATGTTTTTTCTCAGTTTTACTTTATTTACAGGCTTATGGAATAATCTTCACACACGTTATTGTCAGAATAAGTCCGGCTACTTAGAAATGCCATGCCGTCATTTGGCACCCCACATGTTCAAGGACAGTTTGTATCAGAAAAGAAACTTTATTTGAATTGAAAAGGACTTTCTGTTGAAATTTAAACTTTTCTGAATTATGGGGTGAGATTGTTGAGATCTTGCCACCAGGTTTCCCATCATGCTTTCGTTATGCTTCACCGTGCGTTGGGATGTAAACAGGAAGTGTAACGTTAACATGCAGTGAGTAAGTTAGCTGTGGGTTGCACCTGTATTAGCTGTTAGCAGTTTCTGTCGCCACTGCAACGATGGAAAACTCATGTACTCGTGTCAAGGAAGGAAATACTCCTACATTACACTCCAATACGTTAGTTTTGCATTTTGGTTTGCATGAATTACAGTGAATGGGAAAGTGTGTCCAAACCTTTGACTGGTATTGTCTCTCTTTAGTAAAGGTGAAGACTCAGAGGTTCGGTGGCATGCCACTGTTTAATCCATGCTGTTTGCCCTGGAATTACTTCAACTAATATTGAGTCAGTCTATTTCAATTTCACTAATTTTTACTTAATTGGTTCCTTTTTATAACTCCGTCAGGCTTGATGGAAGACATTCGCTTGGCTGTTCCTCTTGATGTGCCTTTCATCTGGCCCGTTAGTCACGGACACACACATTAACAACAACAAAGTAGACTTTGAGTTATTAAATTTCTGATAGTGAAGTTTCGGGAATACCACATAAAGCCAGCCCATAGCCCTTGGTAATAGGCAGGAGTTAGAGTTAAGCTGTGGCGATGCAGGGCCCGTCTACTCCCCCCCCCACCCCTCCTGCTCACGCTGCTGTGGCCACCCACCAGCGCCTGCAGACTGAAGCGGAGGCAACGTCAATTGCCGAAATCTAAACATCGACAAAAACACAAAACAGTATCTCCCTCTGTGTTTTTTTTCACATGATGTGGAGACTAACTCTAACTCTTGTTGTGCTTTGGGAATCTATTCTGATTGGTTGCAGCGCCGCCGTCTCTCAAAGACACTGACATTTGCAACCCCCGGGCGGCAGACATGCCCGCTGGCCGGCGGAGGCCTGAGGAGAGGAAGCAGAGTGAAGGTGACCGAGCCACACACCAGATACAGATGGAGGGAGAGCAGAAAGGAGGGATGCAAGCGGAGACGGGAGGGGAGGTTGTTGGCTTGAGCTCGTCTTTCTGTCACTTCTGGTTTGGACGGCTCGTTCCTCCTGGAACTTCTTCATTATGAAGAGGCAGAGGGGAAACAGTGAACCTGACTCCACGTCTCGTTCCCACCCTCCTTCACCCCTTCTTCTCCTCTCACAGTATATTTCTGGCTCCTCCACCCTCCTTCATACACCATGCTCTCTTTCTCTCCCTCTGTCCTTTTATATTCTTTATATTTCACTCACTTTGTTTGCGCTGCATGATCTTTTCTCTGTTGTGTTTTCGTTTTTTGGCCGGCCGGCTTGTGTCGTGAGAAACTCGTCCGTTTTCTGATAAGACTGATTGGATGCTGATAAAGGACTGAATCACTCTGAAGTCTCTGTTGACTGATCCAACTTTGATCATCTAACCTCCTATCAACCCTACATTTGTTTACAGTAGAGCTAAATGATAAATGATGGCTTAGAAAGAAAAAGCTTCAAGTTCGCTTTAACACTGAAGCAAAACACATCAAGGAAACAAATCACGGTCAAATGACAATTGACCCCTCAGCCTTGCCCCAATTAGCATTGCTATGCCAATCAAGCTTATCATCATCAAAAATGTTGATGTACTTTTTGAAACAATTGGTCCTTGTTTTTAGACAAACAAGCAGGTTTCTGATTTGTCAATTTTGCCGCCTGAAAATGAACATGTCGTTAGCAGATTAGATTCTTGTAACTAGCTAGCGAGTTAAGCTAACGTTGGCGTCACGAGTTGATTGAAATAGCTGTTACCAGCAGACTTTAAACGGGTCCTAAATACGCTGCGTAGGTGATTCAGTTAGTTGGTTGTAACATAATAAGTATGCTGACTGTTTGATTCATTCTGACTTAACCTAGTTTGGCTGCTTAGCTTAGATACTTGTTCATATTTTCACACAGTTCACACTTTTAACTTTACGAAAGAAAAGGATTTCTAACGCTAACCTAAACTCTGACATAGCATCATCCAAAAACAGCTTCCACTCAGTGAGGAGATACTACAGAGCTGTAAATAATGTAGTTGTCTTTCTGTCTGATGTGTTTCTTTGCCTGGGAGGTAACACCCAGTAAGCTAGTAGTAAGGTAGTTAGCTGAACATGCTAACAATTGCAGCTTATGCTAGAGAAGGTAAAGTGCTTTTGATTTTAGAAGGGTGATACAAAAAACACACCATGTCTTACTCCAGCACCACACACACACCGACCACTTCAAAACAAAGATTGACAGAGCTTGGTTCCTGCTGCTAGGCCACGATTGGACAACGGCCTCTTTCCCGAGCATCCTGATTGGTTATTTAAACGTCAGTGTTTACCTGAGAGCCACTCAGCACAGGGACAGTGAGCCGAGGAGAGCTGCTATCTGAGACAGAGCAGCAAGACAGCACTCAGACTGATACGACACAGCTGCTGTCACTGAGGCCACTATGTCTGCCCCTATTACAAACATGCACACACACACACACACACACAGTGCCCTCCAAGACCCCCCACCCATATCCTGTGCACTCCTGACCTGACAACCTCATCTCTTGTCATCAAACCAACTCTTTACCCCACCCTCTATCTCCGCTGCTC
>JAVQJD010050827.1:0-80054 GCA_036023655.1 Nannoperca australis
GCGGTCATACTTGATTGCCCGGTACGCGTTCGTACGCGCGGAGCCGTAGCGGACTGCTCTGATGACGCAAATGACGTAATGCGCACACTAGCGGACGGCTGCGGACACGTGGACGCGGAGGGTATAATACTGGCTTAAGTGTTTCACCAAAAGGACCAATGCTGGTGGTTTTCTGGTAAAGAGAGTGCATCATCAGCCCTCCATCTAGTTTGTTGTGGTTGAGTCAGAAATTATTGAATGAGATGAAGTGGGCCAAGTTTAGGTCAAAGGTCAAAGGCCAAGTGCCCACTAGACACAGGAAGTCCCAGACAGTCCCCGACAGATGGTCGGTGGCTTAATTGCCACCTCAGTCCGACCCCGTGGGCTGCGTCCAGATATCTAAAATATGTGCTCACAGTTCCTGTATCACAATGAGAAATGTTTATTCAAACTATGAACCGTCTTCTCTTTTAGCTTGTTTATTGAGTCAGGTCAGGTTACTGGTTGAAAACCAATAATTCCAGAGTATCACGTTTAGTTTTGTCTAGCTAACTTTAATTGCAACAGTTTGGGTTCAACAAGGCCAGAAACCGGAACAGAAAATACTACCCAGGACACTGGAGAGTACCACGAATCAAACTGGAGCAGAGCTGCTGCACTTCTGTATTTGCCTCGGAGGTCCCTGACTGATAACCACATCCTTTTCTGGTAAGTAATTAACTGAAGGGGCTCTTGTCCCCCAAAATTAGACTGTAGTTCCCGTTCATGAAAATAAGATGTATAAACCACAAGATTAAATTTAGATATGCACAGTAATATACAGTAAGTACTGAACTCTGCTGGGACCAGGGAGGGGACCTGGATCTACTGGTTCAAAAGAAGACTCTAAAAGTTCAAGGTTGAATTTTTCATGCATCATTTCATTAAATAATTATATTTCCAGTTAATCAGGCTTAGAAATTGATATTATAAGGGTTATTCTGGAGGTCTATGCCCAAAATGTGAGACTTACCTGGGAAATCTTTTACAAATCTTTATGGATTTATTGTTTCAGATTTAATAATAGACATTAGAGGCCAACAAATAATGTGAGGACAGAGAGGAGGGATGTGCAACAAAGGTATAAAGTGTCTATAAATGTCAGAGGAACACACTCCTAAATAAAATAGGGGACATGTAAAGACACAAAATGCATTTGACACTTAAAACATTATTCCTTATGTAGCTTCAGACAGGCAGGTTGGGGAAATGTATGATAATGTTTGTGAGCATAAAGTAATTACTTTGTTCCCTGCATTAAGGTTTAATTCATATATTTTAACTTTAAAGTTAGGTAACTCTTGACTGACACACCATCGCAATGAAGTGAGCAATTAAGGAGCCAGAGAGAGGCCTGACAGACAGCAGCAGGAAGAAAAAGACAGGAAGTCTGCAGTAATAATTATTTTCTGAGTTGTTCACACACACACACACACACACATACATTTGCACAGAAACGATACTAAACACCAACTCAGAACTAAACAGGAAACTGTTGAGATTAAAGTGTGTGAAATCTGATAAAGAGGTGATACAGATAATTCTGGAAAAAACGCAGCTTGAGCAACAGTGATGCATCTTATTATTTCCTTTGTAAGAAAATGCACTGCACATGTCCAAAACAGCTTAATAATAGTTATCATCACTAGCATAAAGCTGTCTAGGATCTTGAGTACAACTCATTGGCGATGAATTATCTATGAATTAAACACGGCAACCGCATCACGCCGCCCGGCTCCCTTCACTCCAGCAGAAAACAGCATTCAAAGACTGCATTGATACAAAATGTCAACGAAGCGCAGACCTGCAGCAGAGCTGAGCCGCTGTGGCTTCTTAATGTTGTACTTGTGCTAACTCAGCTAGCCGGTCGGGCTCACGTTTAAACAAGAACGACTGCTGATGTCCTCGCTGCCTCTCCTATTTCACTGCTAACAACAAATTATGAGCCATGATTTCCTCTGTTTTCATCACCTGGAGCCACCGGCCGGAAGGAGTTAGTGATTGTTACTGTGGGAACATGGCTGTAGGCTCTGTGTTAGCCTGGAGGATGCATGGCTAACTCTGCTAACTCTGCTAAAAGTTTCTTTAAATCCCTTGACATTCTGCAATTGAGAAACCTCTGAGCCAAAGTGATACTACAGACCAGCCTAAAAAAAGTTTGTGAAAGCAGCCACACGACTACTTCTGCTCTTGTACAAAGAATCTTGCAGACTTTGCTTTGTTTCTCCTAATTTTTCAAGATAAGATGAAACTTAAGGGATTTCCGTGGAGACTTTGCATTGCTGCAGAAGCAAAAGTAGACAAAAAGAGAAATCACCCTCGACTGCGGACACTTCCTCATGGCAAGCAGTGCAGCCCTTACCAAATAAACCAACGCTGCATTAATTATTGCCGTGATTAGGGCACTAAACCAGCCTCTCAAAAGTGAAAACCCATCTGTCTACCAGCAGAGGAAACCACTGAATTTAAATTTCCTGACTTTCTACATCAGAAAAGAAAGACCAGCCCTCCCACAGAGATGCTGCTGGGTAAAGAGCGCGCTGGAAACGTAAATACTTTGTTCAGCTAGATTTTATGCCTGTTCAGCGTTTTGACTTGTTGTCTTGTTGTAGTGAAGTGCATCATCGTGTAACGTGCCGGTTCGTGGTTGAATTACTCTTATCGAAGAATAACAGCGGTATGGAGACGGAGTATTTTATTCACAGCCAACTTCTTACTCCCCATGCTCCAACTTCCTTTCTCTTAAAACTCCTGCCACTCCCCGTAACCAATCAGAAGATAAACTTACTTAGGTCAATGCACTGAAACCTAAAGCTGCACATTCAAACCAGAAATCTAGCAGTCTAGAAGAATATTTATTGTAAACATTAATATGTAAATAGTTAACTGTGTAAACCTTGTAAATATATTCTTAGCAAATTATCATAACCATGACTTATCCTAAACATAACAATTAACTTATCGCATGACTCTTACAATTGATTAAAATAGATAAACTGGGGTTAAAAGTAGATGATTTGATTGCTAGTTTTCTGCCTTATGCTGATGATTTGCAGAAATTGCCTAATGTTGTGGTTGAATGATGCTGGAAGTGGAGACCAAGATAAAACAGGCAGCAATTAGGTGCTAAATTTGGACTTACTTGCACTTTCACTGTCCAATATTCATGATGCTCAATTGTTCCTAGTGTATAGGCTAATATGATTGGTACAAACCTAAATTACGCACATATTGTCTGATGAAAAACAACTACAGTGTTAGTTATGTGAAGCACAATTTAGGCAAAAGTCAAAAGATCTCTGTATGCATGTTACATTGAGGTACAGTGCCATTAGCTATGTATGTATGTATGTATGTATGTATGTATGTATGATTATGAGAAACTTGAGTGTTTTAGGAAGGAACATTTTGTGTGGCTGATTTTATTTAAAGACCAGGAGACAATTGTCTTTGTTTGCAATGTAATGTAAGAAGTTCATAGTGCATGTGGGCTGGGCACTTAATAAAAAATGAACTACTTAACTGTACAGATAGTCCTCTAAATAACAAGGATTCTTTGAAAAGGTACAATTAACCATCATAAAATCCTGCACGGTGTTCCTCAAGGAACCAGTAGAGGGCCACTTGTGTTCGCAGCCAAATCAAGTTAAAATTGTTCTTTAAAGATCTCCTTTGTGTTAAAGTTTGTGGTTTTTATTTTACTTTCTTCATGTCTACGAGAGAAAACAAATATTTGTATCCATATATTTAAAAATCAACAAAACAACTAGTGTATGCTTTCCAAACTGATCTGTATCAGGGACCTGTGACGCAATACACATTCAAATCACTAGTTTCAGATTATCCGACTAATGTACAGGTGGCGGAAACGCAACAAGAAACACAGCAATGCGTCAGAAAAGATTGGTAAGAAGAAAACTGCTATCAAGTTAAGATGGATATTAACAGGTTTTTTAGACCTCAAGGATACACAAAATGCATTTTAGTGAAGCATTTGAATTGTTTAACCAGAAACAAACCGATCCCGTCGTGTCTTTCACTTTTTCTTTGTTGTTTAAAGCCGTTAGACAAAGTTTATTACCTTCACAAGTTTTCAATACATTTAATTTGAATTATATTGGCATTCAGAGGCGATACACCACAATATTAGAGGAACCAGATGTGGAAACTGTTCTCCACATGCCCACACTGCCCTGGTTATTCCATGACCTGCTCTTCTCGTTGTTTGTTGAATGCGCTTCAAATGTTTCTGTGTATTTATGTAAGCAGAGCGCTTGTTCGATTTGTGACAGTTAACACTTCTTCAGTTTCCACTTTGAAACAAATAAACCCCCATAGATTTCTTCACATTTGATGAAACTTTCAACCCTCAAATGTCACACGTCTTATTTAACTGTAACTGTCAGTTACAGTTTCCTTCTGATGTTAACAAATTGGATTCTTGACTCATGAGATACAGGAAAGCTTCTATACTTTAATCCTACATAGACGAGAGCTGTTAAGATTGAGACGATTAAGCTCATTTTAAGGTGTCAACCACAAGTCAAAAGAAAAACTTTGAGCCCAAAGTTGTTTGTACGAGGCAGCCAACTACGTGGTGCCAAGCATGGTTTCAAAATATAGATTTTGTGGTCTTTCAGCTCATAGTTTTGGTTTCATGGCTCCATGTCACCATTCTCATCAATCTCATAATCAGCAGCAACCGCAGCTGATTTCAGCAAAAATAAAAACCACAGTTCACAACCTACAAACAAGGTTAGAGGCTAGCTGGTGAAGAAAGTGAAAGACAGATATATTTCTGAGGTGTTAGTAGAGACCAAACCAGAGCTTTAAAAAGAGCAACTCTTTACTGAATGCTAACGTTGCTCGGTATCTGCTGGATAGTGACCAAATGATCAATTCATGCAGGTTTCAATTTGATATCTTCTCACTGCTGTTAAACGCTTTTAGTCTTGTTGTCTACAAATTACAACAGGACAAAGTATAACTTTCAATCTCCACAAAACATGGAGTCACACTAAAACTTTACCTCCGCCATAGCAGAAAAACAGAAAAGATGCAGCCTGAATTCAAATGCATCGCATTGTTGCCCAGACGCAAACAAAGCATTGAAATGTTCCTCCAGCCAGTCTGATGCTGCACCAGTGTTGAAGCCACATAAACCCACCACTTAGTCCCTGCAAAGTAAACGTGCTACATTTTTTTATTTAAACATCTTCTTGGAACCTAGAAAGCTTTGAATTAAGTGGTTTCATCATACACTCTTTCCCTCTCTCTTACCTCCTGCCTCCGTCACCTCCACCCCTCCGGTTTGTTGCTCAGCGTCCATATTCTGGTTGTGATAGCCTCCTTAATGGACAGACAAAACAATTATAAAAAAACAACCAATGGCATGTTATTTGTTGCATGCTAACATGCTATTTGTTAAAGGTGAAATTGAATGATGTCTCTGTTACATTTAAATGTCTCTGGCTGCCATGACAGTGAGCCTGCATGTACACACCAGGAATCACCTAAATCTAAATATTATCATTATCAGCGCTCTGTTACACGTGTGATTCTGCCGCCACGATTCTGCTAAAGAGGTTCGAATGAAAAAGAAGGAAGTTGTTCCATCAAAGCAAGTCAGTGGGTCTGTTTCACCCACATTGGACTATCTGGATAATTTGTATTGACCGCTACGCAGCTCCTGATGAAGATGGATTACCAATTAGCAACTGAACCCCCTCAAGAGGGCCCTGAAGGCTCCAGGTTCTCTGTGTTGTAATTAGCTTGTCATGATTTGATTAATTACTAATTAGTTTGGTAAATGTGCCACCAAAACACAATCAAAATCAGAAATTGCTTGCATTTTTACACAACCCTTAGGCCTTATAGAGGGGTGCTGTGTCAAAATCTAGCTTTAATATGTTTAATAGTTTAATGTATATTTACATGGTGGTATCATATTCTTAGATCTGCATTTAATATATGATTTCTTTGGGCCACAGATGTAAATTAGCATTTATTTGGGGCCAGGTTTCTGGGCACTGGCAAATATTAGCTAGTGGCTAACTTTGTCTGGGCCTCAGTATGCGGTGGTGGCGGGTTCATCAGGACTTTTTAGCTGAAAACAGCTGCCTGCTGCTGCTGGGAACAAGGCTGAAGAAGGTGGTGAAAGAAAACCAGTAAATATGTGGGCTGAAAAACCAAAACAGTGAGCTGAGAGGCGCCACAAAGCGCTAGAGGCTTCAATTAGCCCAGATGCTATGCGGTTTCAGCATTAGCTATGTGGAGCTATTTATCATGGTGTCTGAAAATAAAACACATAATTAACTAATTAAAACACACAATAATTAACTAATTAAAACACAGAATCATTAATAGTGCTTTTCTTCACTACAAATAAAACCCAACATTTATAATTAGTACTTAACTGGCTAAAATACAGTGAAATATTTGTAAGTTTACGTTAGCGCAGCATTTAGCTAATGCTAAGTTATGCTAGCCAATGCTAGCCTTAATTAGCACGAATAAAATGAACTAAACTTCAAGTTACATCCACTTAACAACGGTACAAACAGGCAAAAACAGATTTCAACAGTCGTCTCTTAAATACAGAAGGGAAAACTCACACATCCACTGACTTCTGATCAGCTGATCGCCTCCTAATCGATCAATTAAGGGATTAAAGATGATCTGATAGCACAGCTTGTGATGAGAAACACGGTCAAATCAGGCAAATTCAGTCAAAACACCTGCATGTGTGAATCACTGATGTGTCAGTGCATGATTTAATCTTGTTAATGAGTATTTAATTAATTGTTTGGCTACTGGAAAGTAAAAGAATCAGAAAATCTGCTGTGAGCCCAGTTATCATCATCATGTTAAATTATAATACTGTACAACAAAGATGCAGCATTGTGACACATTTTTAAACTACATATTGATCTCTTGTAAATAATATAAATAAAGCAGTGTCAATACATATTAGTCATGATCCATTTTACACATCAGTACGACTCAGCCTTTGACAACAGCTGCAAAATGTCTTGCAAGGAGTTTTTAAAGTTTAAACCATCGTTGGGATTAAAAGATTAAAGTATTTTAGCACTAATTTGAACCATCTTTTTTTTATTTTTATATATTATTAAGTTCTCTAATTGTACGGAAAAGATTAAAGTTAAAAAGAATTTTGACCTCTTCATCTCATTATCAAAATAAAAGCATAAATTAATGGAAAAAAACTGCTTTTAAAATCTCCTGCAGTGAACGAGTTAAGGTTTAACTCAATCACTGTATATGTATATTAAATAGTATAATGTATATTCTCTTAGTAAAGTCTATGGGAAGACGCTGCCACCTGCACAGATAATCATAATGTTGTGCACAGCGCCATCTTCTGCTGCAGGAGGACAATCACAAATATCTCGAGTGTGATGCATTTCATGCACATTTACCTCCAATTCAGCCTCAGGTTTGTGATCTTCAGAGACTGACAGCTCTGTAAGTTTAAGCTTTAAGTAAAGTAAAGTCTGACACATTTTCTTCCTGGTCCCATTTTTAATCATACTTTAATCACCACTTTTAAATAAATAACGTTTCACTACATAGGAAGGTGAATATAAAGACAGATACACGGTGACCGGACTTTAATACTTTAAGTGCATTTCACTGCTCATGCAGCACCTTTACTTGTAATGGAGTATTTTTACTTACACCGCTTTATTTAGTCTATAAAATTATCAGAATTCTTCAATAGAAACACTATATGTAGGATTATAAACTCCTCTTTATGTCATTAAACCCTGTAATATATTAGCACATACATCTTGCTCACACACACACATGCTGCTGTCAGTTACAATATTTAACTGTGATAACAGAACAACGCTGGTGCTGAAAAACACGACACAGAAACAAACTCAGATTAGCTTTTTATTGTAGATTTTCTGCAGAAATACTACCAAAAAAAATAAAAAATAAACCCAAATGGTAGAAGAACAGTTCCAACTTGATTCTCTATAAATTTAGGTTACACTAGCTTTGTTAGAATAGAATTTGTTAGAGTTACTAATAGAACAAAAAGCTCAGGGAGGTGAGATGTGTGCATAGCTTATAACAAACCTCCAGACAAAAGAATAACTCAAAAATATATAAATAAATGCTTTAAAAGAATACTAAGTGTGGTGATGTAAACCCGAGTTCAGACTATACCATCAGTGGTTCATCCCCAAACGTGACGTGTGATTAATAAACATACAAACAGAGTAAAGTCTATAATGAGCTGGACTCTGATTAAAGAACGGAGTCTTAAAAGCACATTTCTTTTACTGTAAACGAGGGGAAGTTATTCGTCAAACGGGGCTGAAACGATCAATCGATTAGTTGCTCGGCAGAAAACTAATCTGCTTGATTCCAGCTCTGTTTGCTGGAAATGAAATGTAATTCAGTGTTGGGCTGTTGGTCGGACAAAACAAGCGATGTGATTTTATTTAGTTTGAATGATTAATCAACAAATCAAACAAATGATCACCAGATTGATTCGTTCGTTGCAGGTAGGTTTCCTGGACACTCGTGGAACGTAACGTCTGTTCACCACTTAATTCAAGAGATTTGTGAAATGATTCAAATGACCTGCATCTCAAAAGAGAGCTTTTTTCACCTTTTTATAAACAGAAAAAAACGATTTTAAGACTCCGTCCTGAAGAATTCAAAAACAAGTTTACAAACTCCAAACAGAAAAGGTGCTCCTGAACGCATCAACCAGCCAGCTGGTTCCAGCTTCTCTTCTGTTCATCAGAGCTGTTTTCTGCCTCTTTGGTGTTTGTTCAGCTGTAAACAAACTCAAAGTAAACATTCCTGTAAACACCAAAGGGAGAGGACTCGTGCAGAAACCTGTTGCTCCACCAGGGGGCAACAAACCCCTTCACAGCCCCTGCAGGAATCCTTCAACTGGGACAAAGTCAAACCAGAACAGTTTGTACCAAAGAGCTGGACTCACATTCTGAGTTAACGTCTGATGGCTGTGATGCACACGATGAATCGCTCATGCAGTGAGAACACAGTGGGGTTTCCAAAGTGGCTGCAGGTTACAAACAGAGAACAGAAGCACGAAATAAAAACAGGAAACAAGCTTCTCTCCTCGCCATCACCAGCACGCTCTGGAGGCTCAGCTCTCGTGGTGCTTTCGGGTCACTGAAGAGAAGCGTTACAGGCACTCAGTGGTTCTTCTGCGTCTCCCTGATCCACAGGGAACAACAACTTCCCACAACTAGAGATTCTGCAGTTACAGCTGCCGCTCAGTGGTGCTGGAAGGTACTGCACTTTTGTTGTCATGCCATGCGTGTGTAAACTGCACAGAAAGTCACAGGTCTAGAAACTCGCTTCCCTCTTCAATCAAAGTTGGAACCAAACTCTGTTCTGTGAAACGTTACGCATCAACTAAACGGACATTTGTCTTAACTCAGCTAAGACGTGTCGGTCTGCAGCAGCAACAACGTGTCCGATTCATTCTGATCAAGTGAAGAACAGAAGACATGTTACAGAAACCGTCATAATCCACTGACGTCAGCCGGAGCGCTGCAGAACTAGTGGCCGATTACAGCTACACTTCTTTAATATAGTTAATATAGTTTCACTGTAGCAATAAACTACCAGCTATCAACTAGCACTGACCCTAAAGACACCCCTGCATGCTAGCTGTCTTTAGCATCAACAGTATAAACTGACCTGCTAGCACACTACGCTAGCTGTGTCCCACTTCCATATTAGACACTAATTGTGAGCAGGTTTTAAGTCTGTGGGGAGTTTTTAGGGCTGAAACAAACAACTACTTTCATTGTTACGATTAATGGATTAATGGTTTAGTCAAAAAAATGTCAAAAGTGCCCAAAGTGATGTCGTCAAACAGCTTCTTTTGTCCGACCAACAGTTCAAAACCCAAAGACTCTTCATTTACTGTCAGAAAGGACAAAAAAAGCAGCAAATCATTACATTTAAGAAGCAGGAAGCTGCAGATGTTTGACATTTGTGCTTGAAAAATGACAAACGATGAATCGAGTAATCGTTGTGAAAAAGAAAGAGAGGAAACAAAAGGTCAAATACGTTGGAGTTGCTGGTGAGAAAGTACAACAAATAATACTAATGTGAATTTCACTTCACAAATCTGGAAGGTATGTTGAGTTTCTTGCAAACCTCAGTACTGTGACTAATAGTGTAGAAGTACAGTCAGTGTTCAGGAGACAGACAGCAGCTGAGGATCATTTGGATCCTGCTGGTCGCCCACAAACAGTAAACTGGGGACATGTGGAGGATTTTATGGAAAAGGACTTTGTAGTGTGACTTCTTTAAATCTAAATCCTCATCAAAACGCAGCGTGAAGCGTCTCAGAGGAGCGCAAGACAAGCAGGCCGCCACAAACTTCACATAAAGTGCAAACGGACGAGGTTTCCCCCTCATGGCGTCAGACCGGCTGAAGCCCCGGGAAAACCAGCCAGGCAGCGGACGAAGCGTCGCTCTAGTGGCTCTCTATCACCACAGGCTCGTACCCGCCTGCAGACACCCTGCAGGGACGCAAACACACAGGGACAGAGGTCAGAGGTCATGACGTGGTTTCACAGCTTCAATGTGAAGTCATTTACAGTTTATTGTAACTTTCAACACTTTATAAACTGTGTGGTGTGTTTCACTGGCATCATTTCAAAAGTCCACTCTGAGGAAAGTGAAGGGACAGAGGAAGAGAGAGCGACACACAGACAGCGGAGGAAGTGCAGACTCACCTGTTCCCCAGCCTGATGCCGCTGAGCGCCGTGCTGCCGTCTCTGCTGACGAACAGACGCAGGTTGCTGTCTGAAAGGCACAAACACGTGACAGCGAGTTAGCAGCCGCTGACGGACACCAGGAGGCGCAGCGCAGAGCGGGACAACAGTGACGGACACCAGGAGGCGCAGAGCGGGAAAACAGCTCCGTCCAAAGAGTTACTTTCATGTTCCAGTCGAGCTTCACTGTAAACACGGCCTCCATCATCACTGCTGCACTACATTACCCATAAACCACTCCTACTAACACCTTCCTCTCCACTGAGACTCCCGCTGCAAGCGAACACGTCACGCAAAGAGGCGTTCGATGCTCACAAGCGAGCTTGTTTGTTAGCAAACATCGTGTAAACAAGCAAACTATTTATGTGGGATCCATTAAGGGACCAACACAAGAGGAATCCCAGAGACTACAACGATGATCTTCTCGGACTTTTTTCCCCCACACTGGAACCTCATTTCTGTGTCTAATTTCAAGTAACGTGGAGACACGGATGTTCTTAAACGCATCTTAAATAACTTTCCACACATTTACACTTCAGCAAAGAGGACAGAGCTTCTGAGTGTGAACTCGTGTTGCTGACACTGAGTGGAAAATGTTTTAATGTGTTGAAGTGATTTAACAAGCAACAACATGACAGACTTCAGCGGTGATGTTGAATGTCAAAGTAAGTTCAAGTGCGTTTTAAGAAAGGAATCTACTTCTTGTCTGCATGTTGTGATGTATGATGCGACTGAGGAACTTTGTCTTGTTTAGTGTGCACTGGTTTCATCAGGCTCTGGATAACGTGCAGTATGTAAACACACACACCAGGTTGTAATCTGATTACTCTGCAGCTGATCTTCAGATACCTTCAGTGTTGTTTACATCTGCAAAGTTTTGGCTTTGGACAATTTTCTCCACAATGTCGTCGGCGTCCATGCGGGTGTCGTTCACCCAGGAGGGCTGGCTCTCCACTGAGTCCTGCTTCCTCCTGAAACACAACACAGTCTGAACAGGACCGGATGTACAACGGTGTACAGCACTGACTCAAGACCTCGCTCTGTGCTGGTACCTGGGGGGCCTGTTGGGGGGCAGGACCGGGCGCGGGGGTCGAGGGGGTCTCTCCGGACGTCCGGCGTCCTTGTCGCCCTCTGTGGGAGTGTCGGCGATGAAGCACAAGCCCCCGGAGGCGCTGCTTCCTGTCGAGGTGTTCCTGCGATGCGTGAGGTCCGACAGGCTGGAGGAGCAGGAGTGCTCGGTGCTGTAGCCTGCAGGGTCACGGGGCGCCGTCACAGGGAAGTAATAAAGTACATTTACTCAAGTACAAACTGGTTGATTCACTTGAGTCGCTCACACAGTCACACAGCTGGTACAGTGTCCAGGTGTTAATCTGTTCAGCGGACACGACCTGGGACCAGCTGACCCCCCCTGACAACAGAGCCACAAACACAGACCCCTCCGTTGACTCCTGATAGTTGGGTGACACTTAACTTAACGGTCCTCCTGCAAACACTGTGTGTGACCGGGAGAGTCTTTTAAACATGTATATGTAACCTTTTATAAAACAATACAAGTTGACAAGATAGAAAAATGTGCATATTAAACCCAAACATAAATATAAAGTTTTCAATAAAATGTCCAGTTTTTTCAAGGAAGTTATTAAATAACAGCTTCCCAGTAATTAAAACCAATTTCATATACGTGGTTCGTTCCAGGAGAGGGACGTCGAGGGCTGGATGGAAGCAGCGCAGGTGAATCAGGTACCTGAGATTTTGCTGTGCTGGCTGGCGTAGCTGGAGTTACGGGAGTGACCCGACTGGAAGGCGTCCGCGTGGCCGGACTGGTTGGCTTCGGACTCTTCAAGTAGACCTGCAGGCACCGACGGAAGGAAAAGCAGTCTGTTTACCAGCAGATCAGGCAGCCGCTGTTTACTCTCACCGTACAGATGCAGGTCTCTGCACTGAACAGCTGGTTCTGAAGCACATCTGGCTGAGAGTGTCGTCTCACCTGCTGTTTCACACTGTTTCAGCTCTAAAGGGTTTTAAAGTTCTTCATGTTCGTTCGTCGGATCTTTCAGAGTTCTGCAGCTGTTTGTTTGTTTGTTTGTTGCTCTTTATGAGTCCGGGGTGATCTCTCACGTCCCTTTGGACCTCACACTGTACACTGGTGTTCAGTACGACTGTGTTGATTCTGAATCCATAAGCACATCTGCTTATCATCACCAGGCTGAGCTGAACACTGAACATTCAAATATCTTCCACCCTTTGAAAGCCAGAAACAGTTCATGCCCTCGTGCATACTCTGAATACCTTTTAATGATCCAGTAAAACTTAAAACAACCAGTAAAACTTCTGAAACTGAAGCTTTTATATTTCAGACGCGACTCGTGTTCGCTCCATGAGCCAGAGCTCTGTCTGTCTTGTATATACAGTTCTATTTTAAGTCACTTCTTATCATTAAATCGTACATCTGGTAAACCGTGGTTGCCCTGCTGGTTATTATGTCTTCATGAAGCCCTCCACGTTTCCCCCTCCATGCATGCTGCCTCGCGTCGGGCTCTGCGTGCCTCCAGGGGGGGCCACCCCTCAGTTTGGGAACCACTGGGTTTGTGCCAGCTCTAAAATGTAACCTGATCTCTTTACTGTGGTCCAGATGTTTGAGTTGTACCTGAGTTGATGAAGGAGGCTCGCTGCTTGCCGGCTCGGCCCAGAGAAACCCCTCCGGCCGGCCCGGGCTCGGCTGTCCCCTCCCCCTTACAGTCCAGCTGCAGGGTGTGTTCCCGTCCTGGGACGGAGATGGACTTTGCTGTGCTGGTCGGGCTGCAGGGGGAGAGCAAAGAAAGCACAACTTATCAGTCTGGAACAGATTAGAGGAGCACAGAGCTGCAGTCCTGCTTAGCTTGGCACGCTCAGATAAGATTCATATTATTGACCGCGGGGAAACTGAGTCACTGCGGCAACAAGAGTTTAACAATCTGGTTAAAAGGTTCACATGTACATCACATACCAAGATAACACGTGATAACACATTACGCAGAACTCCCTTAAGAAATATGTGGACTTGTTGAGACACAGTTCGTATTCAGGACAAACATCACGTTGAAAGCAGAGCAGGTTTCAGTCAAAATGCTGTGACACAGAAGCTCAATGCTTTGTTTTACAGACATCACGTGGAAGAGGTCTGCAGTTTATCCAGCCAGAGACGTAGAGTTTGGTTCAGAATAACCAGCTCTTTAAGTGCAGAAACTTAACTAAACTTGAACTTTTTACTTGAACAATGCTGAAAGATGAGGAGGCAAAATACCAAAAACTCTGTAAGGGAATAAAAACATGTATTTAATTATTGAACAGATTACATCTGAGCCCCATTAGAAGAGGATATGTTTAGAAAGACGCTCTTAAATCTCCTAAAACTTCCAATACTCACGTTTTAAAACACGGATCTCCAGACAGCAGGGTCATCCCGATGATCACCTTTAATAAAAAGACAAAGACAGTTTTGCTTTTGCTTTTTATTTCCAACAAAGCAGGAAGAATTGTCCTCTCCTGGTGCCACGTATCTCTGATCTGAAACACATCATTCATCAACATCACCCACAGCTCTCCAACTTTACTGTAAGACATTTATAAAAAGACATTTTAAAAACCTCTTAGAAGGAAATGTAATGCCAAACTGGCAAAAGCATGAGCATTTGTAAATTAAATTCAGTCCTTGTACGGCCCTGCAGGCTCCCTGTCAGACCAGTTCACACAATAAAAAGGCTAAAACTCCCCAAAAAGCTCCTCTGGCCTGTACTGTTGTTACTGAGCAGCAGCGAGGAGCCTGTTGGGCCCAAACAGTCTGTTGCAATAACACAAACTAACTGCAGGAGCTTGGGGTAAATTCCCAGTAAGCCCACTGACGTGCGAGTTGCTTCCCAGCAGAAGGAGATGATAAAACCTCTCCCGGCTCTTTGTCTCACGGAGCAGTGTGAGTCGATGGCCTGCAGGGGGCGCTGCAGAGGGAATTAATGAGACTTCTGGGCCCCAAACAACAGCTATTTACACTTCCATTAAGGACGTGGTTCACAAGATGTTTCTACCAACGACGATGTAAACTTCATATTATATATATATATATATATATATATATATATATATATACACACACACACACACACACACACACACACACACACACACACACACACACACATATATATATTTATATATATAAAAAGTCCTCCGACAGTTTCACATCACAAAGGGACAATTGATCCTCTTCCTTTTACCACTCCGGCTGCTTCAGACTTCATTTGTGGAGTGGAAGCAATCAATGAAAAGGTCAAATGTCACAGGTCAAAGTCTCAGTTAAGTGCTTCGGGCATTGAAACCTATTTAATTTGACACATTAAACCTCGTGGTGTTTTTCTGCGGCCTCTTGCCTTCAGTATGGAGTTGTCCTGCCGCGTGTTCTTGGTGTCGTAGCCCTCCAGCAGACAGCAGCGCACGGTGGAGCCAGAACCAGCAAACTCCGCCATGTTGAGGTCCGTGAAGCCGAGCTGAGGGTGAAGACAGAGTTAAACCCAGACTCACGTTAGTTTTAGAGAGTTTGGTGTTTAGAAAGAAGCTTTTCTCAAGTTTTTAACCCCAAAACAACGTCAAATCTCCTCAGACATCAAACCGGACTGAGAGTGAAACCTATACTTGTACTAAAAGTCATTTTTAAACATGGTGCATGTTGGATTGGTGGGGAACTCTCTGCAGAGCCGGGAGGTCACCATAGATCTAAACTTTATTGTCCCAGAGGGAGATTTGTTTTCACAGCAGCATACAGATAAAGACAACGCACAGAGACTCCATGAACACTTTCTGTAATTAACAATGCCACTAAAAGGAAATCCACAGGTTTTGAAGCCAATTTGACAAAGTGGCAAAATGTGTAACGTGATGCACGCTGGCCACAGACTTCTGTAAAGAGACGTCTGTAAATCAGCAGATCATTGGGTTTTTTAAACACTTAAAATATCCCTTATTTAAATCATAATGTCCTAAAAGTTGTAATTTTGTGGAGCAGAGAGCAGGAGAGCTGCACACACATTTAAAAGATCAATGTTTCTGCAAACTGCCTCCTTCAGGATAAAAACACAGCTTTGATACCAAACGGGACCGGTGTCGTGGATCAGGGAGGTCAGGGAGGACCTGTAAGCCGGCTCTTAACCTAAAACCACCTCCCAATCAAGCGTGTCCTGTAATCATCTCCCCATGTGGTACATGAAACCCCACGAGTGTAATTTGAGGGCAGTGTTGTTCTTAGCGCATCGCACCATGCGATGTTATTTTTAAACCCAGCTCTCTCGAGTTAAAAAAAGGGTTCCCATTCTTCATTCTCCAGGTTTCCCTTTCTTTACGAGCTCCTGTGTTTTCATAGGTGTGTGTTTAAAGGAAGCCAGCTTCTCAGGAGGGAAGCGGGGGTATATTTAACCGAAGGACGGGCAACAACAGAGGAAGCGGATCCTGTCGGGTGACGACGTCCACGCATCGGACGGACAAAAGCTTCACCTTCGTGACGGGTTTTGTCCCGGTTTCATCCCAGAGACGTGACTCATTCGTCAGGAGCGCTTCCACTTACGGGTAGAGAGGTGTCGGCAGGATGTGCTGCAGATTCCAGGTGAATGTGTGACGTGGCGTTAAAGGTTCACAGAGGCCGACACGAGATCATCTCTAACTGTTTCTGTGTGTTTATGAACCTGAGAGGTGCGGCGGCTTACCTTCGAATACGCTTTTCCTCCTTTGAGTTCCTGCAGGGAAAAACAGGAAGACAGTAATGAACCAACGGATCCAGCTTTATATTACAGAGGCCTCTGATTCCAGGAGGAGAGAGTTGAAATTACAGGCCGACACCACACTTGTGGTTCCTCAGAGCATGAAGTCTGCACTGAAATATCCTGAGAAAACAGCTTCTGGTTAATCGAGTGTGTCGGTGGATGCAGTTCTGTAGAGCTGGGTGTCGTTTAAAACACTTCCAGACCGGTGACAGTGCAAGAGTTTTAAAACTAAACTGTGTTTCTACAAAACTCATTTGGTGATTTTCAGGTCAAACGAGACGTCCACACATCTGTTTAAACTGTGCAGATCTGATTCAAGAGGATTGTTGTAGATATCCAGGACAGGCTGCATATCACCGACATTTAAAACTGAATATAACTTGAGGAAGTGGTCCAGTGAATAAGGATAAACATCTGGAGCACCTCCACTACTGAGGGGGGTGTGTGCTCCTGTCACTGTTCTACAGTCAAGAGTTTAACCGAGATGTTTTTAAAGCTTATTCCTGCCACTTGGCCTCTAGTTAACCATCTGAAACGTATCAATCCGCAGGTTAAAGGGACTTCATGACATAAGTTGGACAAAAACAATCTTAATATGAGAAACTAACGGACTGGAAGGAAGAAATGACTCTTCGACTCGGCCTCGTCCATCGTTTTGTAGCGTCGAGGCTCCTCGTCATGCTCTGCAGCTAAGTGATCGAAGACAAGCGACACGTGTTGAACCAAAAAAAGATATTTTATACCCTAAACTGGGGGGAGTCCGTCACCTCTTACCTCCTCTTAAGTTTGTCTGTCTCTGATTTGTAGCCGTTGCTTACTGAACGTACTAAAAACTTCATGTTTTGTCGAACACTGTGTGAGCTGCATGCTACACACTGTGGTCAGGTGAATTGTGGTTGTTATTAGGTAACATATAAGTTCACTCACACCCACACGATGAACTAACGATGAGAAGATAAGAGAATAAGATAAAAGACTGAACTAAGTGGCCACCAGCCCTGAAGTCTTGTACATCTCAGAAGTGCTCCGTGTTCATCGTGGACCGTCAACCACCGCTCTCTGGGTAAAAACCACCCTTCATACGGTCAAATAAAGACCAAGTCTACGCCTGAAGAACTGATGGCTCGGACTCGACGGGACGCCAGTGTTGCGACGTGGTTCTGATCTGCGTACCTTGCGGACCGACACCCTGCAGACTGAAGGATCCAGGACTCCGGTGTGGGGGTTGGCGCTCATCTTGGACACAAAGGTGAACCTCTTCCTCCAGCGGACGCAGTTCTCCTGAACCTCCTCCCTGTACGGAGAAGCAGAACCATGAAGTCTGAACAGTGCTGTTACACACATACGTCATGTAAGAGGGCAACAACCTAAAGAAACACACGCTTATTAGAAATAATCGAAATGTTTTATTCTTAGGCATCAAGACAGTTCCAGAGACCTGCAGCTTGTAGACGCAGCCCTCCTGCTGTAGCTTAGCTTAGCCGTGTGTTAGCATTTTCTTCATCTCCACATTCACTTCTACAATCTTAGTTTCAATTTTCTGGAGAAGTAGAGGCATCTTGTTGCTAACTAGCTTCAGCTGATCCCAGGTGTCCAGGCACCGAGGATCAGTACCGTGAGGCAGCAGGAGGCGTGTGCCAGCTGATAAAAGTGATTAAAAAAGATATGGTGGTGATTTATAAGTACTGTCCGTCACTTTTAGTAGAAAAACAAACAAGGATATCAAAAGAATGTAAGCACAGCGGCGAGCAAGCAGCAAAGTGTCTGTAAGAAAGCAGGAAACGTTGAGGTCAAAGCCAAACGCTCACAATACTTCCATCAGAGTCGACGTGTTCTCCGACTCCAGAGCAACACATGTTTTTCCAGTTACGTCGTCCTGAGATCAGATGCATCACAACAGCACTGACTCTGCGCTGCAGAGCAGATCCCGACCCGGATCACAGCTCCACTCAGCTGCTTCTGTCCAGCAGTCTGTGGGTCGGGGCTGTGTAGTGGCTGAGGATTGACCTGGTGACATTTCAACGGGACGGTGTCTCCGGCCACTTAGCGAGGTGTGAACTCACGTATGTTCAAATCACTACAGACTCAATGAACGCACTCGGCTTCCTCTCCACGCGTTGTCATGTAGCCTTGGTGTCAGCGAAGAGTTTTAAATCCCACACAGAGAAAGTGACCAAAGCAGTTTTCTCTCATTCAACAAAGACTGCAAAGCTCCGGCCGTTCGTGGAGCCGTTTCTCTCAGGTACATTCGATTACTGTGATCCTCTTTTTACCGCTTTGACATATTTTATTGTTGTCGCCTCCCAGTTTTTACAAGCCTACATGAAAGGTCCTATATAAATTACGTTTTTTACTATTTCTATGTATGAAAAACAGCCTAAATAAACACGGTAAGCCACCTGATCACTGGAGGCAGATTATGATCGCTGTAAGAAGTTTCCACTGTGTTTTCTCAACGGATTCAATGCCCCTTGAGATAAAAATGCTTTTTGTAGTTATGACGTCCAATAAACCAAAGTCAGAATAAGAATTACTACAAAGTCCTTGCATGCAGGTCTTTATTACTGCTACACGCCTCTGAATGATCATTTTGTCTCAGTTAAATTTAAAAAGCCCTGTTTTTCTCCTTTTAAATGGAAAACAGCTCATTTAGGGAACTTTGACTGGATTGTGTCCAACGACACGCTGACGAGAAGCAGCCAAAATGTCTCTGGAGCCTCTTAAAGTGCATGACGCCTCCTTAACTCCTGCACATATAAATCACAGGCACATTGCTGCGTGGTGGGAGGAGAAATGCTAGTTTCTGGAGTTTCCACACAGACGGTTGATGAGTTTGTAAACTCTGAACCTTTCGTTTCGGTTTCTTTTCCAACACCCAAGCGACCCAAAGTGCATCCGTACGATACAGGAATACAGGAGGAGGTCCCGTGTTAACGTCTGAGTGAGAAACACTTTGCACGCTCTGCCGCATTTCCCAGAATGCAAAGCACACCCGTGCTGCAAAGTTACGTCTCAACTTGTTGTGCGGCGTAAATTGAATCATTAATAAAGTTAAAGGTCAGTCGCAGGTCAGGAAGTCAAGACGGCCAAATCACAAACACACAACATGTCATTATTGCAGACTATTAACTAATAATAATAATAATAATAATAATAAAGTGTTTTTGATCAATTCAGACATAGTATGATTATAGATGGTTACACTATATATTAATACGCCTCTGATACAACACATCAGCTGCATCATCGGACATTAGGTTTAAATGTTCCTCGTGTACAAACGTTGTCGAGACGTCACGATGTGGAACAGAGAGGTGTGGAGATCAATCAGCTGATCAATCAGCTGATCAAGCAGCCACCCTTTAATCCCGCTGCTAAGACGAGCTGCCACGATCAGTTGATGAATCTATTGATCGAATCTGTTGGTCTGATTTGTATATTTCATATAAATAACTATTTATTATACATATGAACTATTCTACTATATCTCATACTATACTACGTTCATGTTTTATTACATTTCTATATTATACAAAGTATAATTACTTAATCATATTATATATTATGGTGTTTCTCTACGTCTAATTATGTATCGTTCACTTCCTCTATTGATCTGTTCTGTTCTTATTTCTGTCTTTGTGGATCAATAAAGGATTATTAGATCTTATCGGAGTTTAAATCAGTGTACACGCGGAGGCTTGAGCTGTCAGAGGAGACAGACGGTGCAAATGACTGACACACACACACACACACACACACACACACACACACACCAGCAGCTGCTCCTCACACTCCCCCTCCCCCCACCATCTGATTCACCACCAACGTGCCGTGTGATTTCTACCACTTCACTTCTTTCCTTCTATCCCTCTTTGTCTTTGACCACTTTAAATAACAACAACAACAACAACAACAACAACAATAAAAAAATCTTCTTCTTCTTCGCTGTTGCTTTTGCTGAGCAGCCTCAGTAAAACTTACAGGTTTTACAACTAACAGGTTTAATATTTAGACTAAATTCAACATCATTCATTGAGAACAGCTTTGGTTATTTATTGTAAGTAATTTATCACAGGCGGGGAAAACTAAATATTAAATTTTTAATGAATGAATCAATGAAACTCACAAGTAAAAATACTTCCATTTGATATCATAAGAAATCGAATATATTTATGTCTGCAACAGATTTTATTGGTTCACACATGAATCCCTAAGTGCTCCTTTCTACTTTGTGTAAGAAAGTTAATTAAAATGCGTGACTTTTTCTCTTTAATGAAAGGTTTCCTGTGGAGTTTGAGTCCTCTGGAAGCACGATGAAGCCGTTTCACCATGTTTAGCTCGTGGAAGTGAACCGCGACGCGTTCAGGTGACGCCACACAGAGTTCAAAGACAGACGTTTGATGAGGAAAGAAATGCACTCGACACGTTTGTTGGACCTCAAGGACGTGAAACGTTCAGTTTCTACAATGAACTACAGTGTTTTATAATATTAAACAAAAAGATTCACAACAAGGAGATTCAATTCAATTAAAAAATCATGTGGTAAATCCTCTTTAACACAAGTTGTGACCCCGAACGAACCCCCGGAGGAGAGACGAGGGGTGAAAGCATGGTTTTGGAAATAAGCAGAGTAGAAACACTCGCAGCTCTTATCAGGACCTCCACACTCGGGGTCCTCCAGCGTGTTAACGGGGAGCGTTCCCAAACCACATTCCTCAGTCCAGATGGCTTTGTTCAGCCTCCATGGAAACAGCTCACTCCTCCAGCCGGCCGACGCTCTGCCAGCAGCTCGGCACTCCCCTCTTTCAGCCTCACACTTTTATTTACAAGCCTCTGGATCTCAACCTGCAACCTTTCCATGTCTGCCGGTCTGTCGCTTCCCGGCGTGCAGCAGGAGGCCTCCACACACACCCGGCTCTGATCCTGTGCACACGTTGGGAAGTGAATGTGTTGACCTGGTTTTAGTTGGAAAACTCAGGGATCGTGTGTTTGCACAACTCGAATGTCGTTGTGGACATCTTGTGAGAATGTGAACGCTGTGGAAAGACTTCACAGAGACGCAGCACTTAACGCAGGCCACAGCGACGGCAGACAGACGCTGCAGCTGCTCACGTAAACACAGGACCGACGTCGTGTCGCACAACAAACGGGGCTTCAACACACCGACGAGCAAAAGTACAGCACGCTCAAGTTCCCACATCAACAACAAGTACACGCAGATTAAAAAGGACGGAGGTCAAGAGTCGAAGGTGTAACATGTCCAGAACAGATAATAGATAATAATAAGAGGAGAGGAGGAGGTCTTTAACTGAGAAGAACAAGACAGGACATGAAGTATTTGTTAAGACGTGACTGTGAGGACACCGGGAAGATTTTAAAGGTTTATTATTGTTTTATAGATTTAGATTGGTCTTGTTTAAAGGTTCCAGCTTCTTGGTTGTTGTTTTTTTTAGGTTTTTCTTTATACGATTCTTACTGCCAGTTTCATTTAGGAAATAACTAGTTGAAGTGTTTCTCAGCTGATTAGCAGATGTCTGACGCCGATATCTACTGATCATCTGTTGGGGAACATTACATAAAAGGTTCTGGGAACTACAAATCAGATTGGTGTTGAGCTCCTGCCTGCTGCCAAAAACATGCACCGAACCCGAGTGAAGCAACAGGAAAGACCACTTCTCCAGAAGACATCTTAAAGTTGTGATCGCACACTTAACGCATGAAGCCCCACGGACCCGGGACCGGGGCCACAGTAGCGTACCCAAAATGAACTGTCTGTAAAAAGTCATAAAATTGATTGTTTCTAAAAGACGAAGCCTTAACGCGACTAAAACAACACCCAAAGTGCACTTTGTTTGTTTGGAAATCATTTCAATATTGTAATTAGAAAATAAAAGCCCTGTGAATTAGTTGATTTTGAATACAATGGCTTTGGGATTTGATGGAATATTGAGACACAAAACTTGACACGTTGACTGTAAAATGTGAAGTTTGGCTGCGTGTTTGCTATGAGGCTCATGGCAGCTGGTTGGCTCTGAATACGTTATGCTTGGTATCAATGGAAAGAGTAGCTTCTCTAGTTTCATACGACACCAAACATGGCGGAGTGGAGCGAGCGGATTACCTGTACTGTCGCGTTATAGTTCGACTGTCCCTTATATACGCGTTAAAGTCATCAGAAGAGGACAGACCAGCAGGCAGCAGCAATGGACAGGAATGGCCTCGCGTTTAGTTTCACCGGGCAGGTAGAGACCAAGGAGGAGCTGCTGCTCAGCTGCATTATGGGAAATGTAGGAGCCAGGACACCACCAGCTCTGCTGCATCAACGTTGCACCTTTTGTTGGGTGTTTTTTTGCAGTTTGTCCCCCAACAAAGAATAAAACCGTGGACGCCATTGATTTATTTAACTCCATAATGTATTGAGTAGTTTAGGTTTTCTGTTTCTGTCCTGGAGGATTTGGGGCTAACGTTTGGGTTTTTTGTACTCGGTTGCCATTTTACTAGAATTAGAGTGACTAGATTCACTTTATTCACTATAATTTACTGTCATTGATTAGTTAGTTTATTGTTAATTGTATTGTAAGATACAATACCAGGAGCACAAGATGGACGTCTCCAACCAGCAGTACAAAGATGTACCGTTTACAAAGACATCAATTCATCAATTATCTTAACTTCAGCTCGTTTGTTATGTTCTCTTTACTAATCAAAACATCAATCAATCAATCGTAGAGAGAGAGTTTTCTGCATGGAGGAGAACATGTGAGTACCTGGCCAGATACCAGCGGACTGATGTCACACACATCCCACCAAAACGCTAACGGCTGGAAAAGTGAGATGAAAACAGGAAACAGCTGTTCAGAAGCCGTCCATCTCCAGCTCTCCTCCCAAACTCCCTCCCTCCCTCCCTCCTTCCTTCCTTCCTTCCTTCCTTCCTTCCTTCCGTCCTCTCACACGCCAAACGTTTCCACCAGGTGATAAAAGTGACTCTCTCTCTCTGTGACACAAAGACGGTTCTCCCTGTTTTATTGTTTTGGGGCGTCCCAAACATTTAAAGAGCAACAGATCCTGAGTTTGTTGATGAATCTGTGAGAATGGATGGACTAAACAAACAAAACCCTCTTTTTTAAATGTATTTCTCTCTATTACTTTGTTGTTGTTGTTGTTGGGTTTGTTTGTCATCTGTAAATGTTGAAATCATTAATAAATCCTCACATTTGTGGAGCTGCAACTAGATTTATTTTGATGAATGACTGAAAAGATGATCTGATTATTATTATTATTTTTATAACAAACCCCGAAACATGACGTGACAGCGAGGTTCAACCTGGCTGGAGAGGCACGGAGATGTGAGAACGCCAGAAACATCATCATCATCATCAGAAGAAGAAGAAGAAGAAGAACAACCACTCAGTCCAGTGCAGACAGTCAGGAGGCTTCCTGGTACTCTTGAGGGTCCCCAGAACCACGTCCTGGAGCTTCCTGCTGGGAAACACTGACGCAACCTGAGAACAACGTGGACACGGTGCCGGACGAGTCGGGAGGGAGATCCTCCGGGTTTTACAAGCTGCCGTTCACTGTGGACCCTCAGAGAAACAGCCGTGTTTAACAGAGTTATATCAACCCGTCGACTTGTGCAAGAAGGAGGTCCTGCAGGCTTTTATCGCACCAAGCTCTCACTCAACCCGAGTTACACAGAGCGAGAGCAGGCGTTCACGGCCATCGTGGGTTTAAAAAGGTGCATAATGTTGCAAAACATCTGCTGCTTCCTGCTTCTTACATTTGCAGGTTTGAACAACAAAACAAGACGTTGCGGAGTCCGTCACGCCCCCACGAGATCTGGTGATCGTGCTCAGTGTGTGTCAGTCTGTGTACTTGTTGACTTCACATGCTGATACAATGTCAACATGTAAACAACAGGAGAGAGACACCTGAACGTTACTGACGGAGAGGTTTGCAGCGGCTGAGTCGCTCGTATCTCGGGCGGTCTGAGAGCTGGAGGCTCACGTTGGCAGCATGTGAGGGGGGGGGGGGTTCATGTGGTGCCAGGCCAACGTACAAAGACCGGGTTTGTCAGACCTGTGACATAACGCTAATCTCTGTCCGCCGCGGCCCGTAGGGAGCTTCCACGCCGCCGCCTCAGAGGGGGCCTTGTGTTCAGTCCCAGAGATGATAACTGAGATGGGGGGGGCTGTTATATAACCTCCAGAGACGAGGACGACCTCTGAGAGAACAGACGGGAGCCGAGACTCAACATCTTACTGAAACATCTTTCTCACAAAACTAACTAACTAACTAAGTTTCTACCTCGTGACCTCTGACCTGTCACATCAATCAATCAATCAATCAATCAATCAACAGAAAAAACATCTGCTGTTTTAAATGTTCCAGCTTCTCTGATGTTTCAGCTCGGGGGAACTTGTCCTCAAGTGTCTCGCTTGTTATGGACTTTAGGGCTCCAACTTCACGATTACTTTCATTATCGATTCATCTGCAGGTTTTTATCACGAATAATCAATGAATCATTTATAAAATGTCAAATAAATGTTGAAACTCCTTCATTTACTGTCAGAAAGGACAACAAAAAGCAGCAAATCTTCACATTTAAGAAGCTGGAAGCTGCAGATGTTTGATTTCTTCTGCAGGAAAAACGACAGAAACGATTCATCGATTATCAAAACATTTTGTTTCGATCGACTAATCGATTAATCAGGAACCAAGAGGAAACACGAGGGCACAAACTGTCTTCACCCTTTATACACAAGCAGATACAACACTGGAAGGGACATCTGACGAGGCGTTCAAGGGTCTGTAATCATTTGATCTAGTGAGTCCAAAGGAGATGAAAGTCTGTTGATGTCCAGGGAGGGAATCTAAAAACCATCTTAGTGGCGTTTTAACTGCAGGAAGTTATTTTAGGGGGACTCAGGGCTTCTAGACGGGATGATCTGACCAGTAGGACCTGAGTTGAGAGGTTTGGTTGAGTACAGGCTGGTAATCTTAACATGGCAACACCCTGCCTTCCAGTCTGAGCTGCAAAAGCTGTGGTGCAACCAAAACCTGAAATACTTTGGAGCAACAAAAGCAGCAGCAGCTTTATGAAATCATGAGTTTTGACTATTTTTGACTTTTATGATGCTAAAGAGGGAGAAAAACTTTTAAAATCCCACATGATCGCTGCAAAATTCACTATTTAGAACAACAAACAAGATCAGGAGACATGAAATATTACAGCTGCTCCAAAAGAGGTGGAAAAGCTGCATGAAGCATTAAAAAAAAAAGTACATAAATTCACATTTAAGTGCATTAAAGTGACTTGAAATGTGTGTTAAAGTGTACCAGGACACATGCACAAGCTGTGCGTGCACGGAGGGGTGCTGGTACCTGGAAGAAGTGGCCTGGAAGTCTCCCTCCAGCAGCCGCAGCTTGCAGAACAGGACCCCGTTGACAAAAGGCACAGCGGTCAGCTCCTCCAGCGTCAGCTGCGTCTGGAACTTGAATTTCTTCTTTTTCACGAAGAAAGCCATTGTTTTAGTGTCTCCACGCGCATAAAAACACGAGTGAAAGTTAAGAAAAAGAGCGATGGATGCAAATACTACTTCAAAAACTGGCTAAAGTGGAAGAAACGGTCCGGTTCTTCTTCAGAGATGATTCAGCAAGGACATCTGAAAAACGCAGTTTCTTTAATTAAACACGAGTGAAAGAGGATAAAACGTCCCCGTGTGTGTTGGGGGAGTGACACGGGACGAACCTGAAGACATGTCGGGTCCTGTGCGGTTCGTCTGCGGCGGTTCAACAACGTAAAATGACGGTTTTTCAGTCGGAACCGAGAGGAGCAACTTTGCGCTGCCAGCGTCAAGCCAGCTGGGAGCACGTCGCGTGACTTCCGGTTCAGACCTTTCGCAATAAAAGCTGCGGGAAAATCACAAATTTGTTTGTTATGCTAAATAGTAATTTAAGTTTAATATGGTTGGTCTTTAGTATCATAAAAGTCAAATATAGACCAAATGCTTTGCTGTATCAAAAGCTGCTGCTGGCAACAAAAATAATCTCAATTTAAAACTATGAATTTGTGGACTTCCGGTCTTTAACCAGCTCACCTTTGTTAACTTGACAAACTCTTTGGACCTCCATTCAGTGCAGTTCGTGCTGCAGCCTGAACGGTGAAACAGCGCCGCCGTGTGGCGGGTATCCGCCGCTGCTGCCTTCACGGACTCCTTGTAAGTTCCAAACTCCCACTTAAATCGTATTTTCTTGATGTGTGAAGATCAAAATGGATTTTCTGGGACAAACTAACGACAAAAATGTTTGTTTGTTTGGTGATTGTTGATATTTTTTTGCTGTTTTCTTTTTTTTATAATAAAACATTAAATTTCAAAGATGGGGCTTTCATTTCATACTAATGCGTTAAGATAACTGTTGATCTTTTATTCCAGAAATATCCAAACACTCTAGCAAACACGCCACATCCTTAAATAAATACATCTCAGCCACTTTCGAGTTTCGTCATTACTATTCTATTGGATTGTAGACATGCGCTCAATTCGTAATTTTGATATTTCCAATATTGTTGAACGCGGCACAATAGCAAATAATTAATAGCGATTATTTCCTAAATGGTGAAATCAATAATAATGCGTTTATAGTGACCATATACTCCATGTTTCACCTCCTCCTGTGGTATCATCTTTATACTATTCAGATGATATTTGATGTTTGGGCAGAAGGAAATGTGTATTTCCAGAATAAGTTGTCGTGTCAACGCCGTGTTTTGCATAATTCATCTAAACACAGACTAAATGTCAGGCATGCAAAATAAATCAAGCGTGTTTAAGCAGTTAAATGAACGTTTAGGTTCAAGCTGAGCCAGCAGAGAGCAGCAGAGTACTGAAGTCACTGGGTTTGATGCTCATACAGAAAAACACAACACAGTGTTTTTAACTGGAACAAGAACTGGAATTTTGTTTTATAAATATATAAATAGAAATGTTTTAAAATGAAAATGCCCAAAAAAGTGAGGACAGTCAAAGTATTATCTCCGTCTGTACTCTAGTTTCTACTGTTTTAGTGTTTGTGTTGTATTTCTCTTTTTGAAGAATGAACCAGTGGCGATAAGACACATCCTGTCACTTGTGTGCCCCAATAACAACAACAACAACATTAGCCCCATTAACACCCATTAAAACACCACAGTCCAACTGGAAATCTGCTCCTGAGGAGACCACGCCCCCTCACCTCTCACCTGCATCAGTCCTGCTGAATCCTGTCTCTGTCCTTTACCTGTGACACAGAGGACTCAACAACAACAACAGCAGCTACACAAACATGTTTGTATCCCTGCTGGACTTTAGCTGCACGGCGAGTTGATGGACTGCTGAGTCTGCTGAAGCTGCTGACGTGACCGGAAACATCTGTAGTCGTTTAATATTAGTCTGTAGAAAACACAGTTTCTCCACATCTGCACATTTTATTACCTCTTGTTTGTAGAGGAAATTATATTATTTGCTTTTCAACCCACAACAAGACTTGAGATCCTTCTGGACCAAACTGGGGAAACCATTTCTAGTGTTTTTAGTCTTTTTATTTGCACACGTTGTCGTGTACAACAACATTAAACTGTAGAAATAAAGCAGGTGTGACCAAGACAACAAGCAACAACGAGAGTTAGAAATGTACAAAGGAAGAAAATGACTTTATGAAACACACAGTTCATCAAACCAGCACACACTACAAGTACAAGGGGGGGGGGGGCAAGAAGGAGATAGCGAGCTGTTGATAAGGTGTACTTTTGTGTTCCAGGTGTACACCACCATATCTGAGGCGATACTGACCATTTTTGTTTGTTTGTTTGTAAAAAAGGAAGATGAAGACGGTCAAGACGGCTGTGGGGACCTTTCCTGAAATCCTTTCAGGGCCTTCAGTCAGACATCTTGTCTTTGGTCTTAAGTATGAAACTGAACTTCCAGCACCTCCTGGCATTACTCCAGGGACAAAGTACCCTTCCATACATGGATTCATCTTGTATTATGTGCTCCTCTCTCGTGGATGTGCTCTGAAAACTCCTGTCAAATAAATAGTCTTAATAACTGATAGACGATGGGAGAGAAAGTGACAAAACATATGTGAGAGTGTGACTGATAGTTAAGTCAGATGCAGAGAGGAGTGTGTGTGTGTGTGTGTGTGTGCTGTAAACCCAGACAGGATCAGTAGTTCTTGGCGTTCCCTCAGCAACCTTTATCTGGACGCTCATCCTCTCCTGCAGTCTTCACAGTGAGCAACAACCCGCAGAGTCAGTGCTCTTAACACAGTTATGCAACAGCGTCTGCAGCAGAGTGAACAACACACAAGGAGACCAAACTAAGTGTTGTGCAGAGACACAACAGGAATGTTTCTAGCTTCTGGGGAAAAAGTAAAACTCGACATACAACTTGTTTATGGACTTTGTTTTTACTGATGTTGTGTGTTTTCCTGCATACACCTGGCAGGAAACCACATTTCTTTTGGGATGATAATGAAGCTTAAGCTTTACAATTAATACTGACACATAAAAAAAACATTTTCAGTTATTTCAGGTTAAAAACATACTATTATCAAAGTATTATTAGTATTATTATAGTACTATTACTTAGGTATACTGTGCATCAATTGGTTAATTGTAATTTGAATGCACATTTTTAGGGAACTTGCACTAATAACGTGCAGAATAGACTCAGGTAGGCCTGTTTTGTAGAGGCACGATCATTAGCAGCCTGACAACAACCCCCCAACAGGTCCATCTGAGCATGCATTAAAAGTTACACCTTAGTTTTCATTTTACCTGTGCTTAACGAAACAGCAAGAGGCGTTTAAAAACAGCCTGTTTTTGTTATTCATTCAATTGAAACTTTATTTAATTCCTATTTCATCTGTATGTGTCCATTGTCCTTCTCTTTTGTAAGTTATTTTATGGCATAATTACATAAAGTGCATCCTTATTAATATCACTAGTGTTATTATTTCCGCAGAATAACATTAATTAAATAATTACAACGATATTAGTATGTCCACAGTTTGTTTGTTTTTTTTAATTTTTTTGTCACTGGTGCTATTTGTAGCGGTATTGTGGCGCATGCGTGCTTCTGCCACAGTTTGAATGAAACACGACACGCTGGACGAAAGAAGGGATGCGATTGGTCGACCCTTTGACATCTGTTGACGCAAGAAAAAGGCGGGAGCCAGCCCCCCCATCAATGGGCGGACTCGGCGATTGGTCGGTAGTAAACTTACGTCAAAGTGGTCATCGGGGAGTGGTTGAACAGCCAATGACGGAGGTATTCCTGGAAGGGGCGTGGTCTCTTGTCATTCTTTAGACAGCCGGCGTTTCCGTACCGGCATTTCAGTATTTCACCGTGGAGAAGAAACACCTCGGTGTGCTATTTATTTATTTATTGTAGTTTATTTTAAAATTTTCTGGAGCTGAGCATGCTCGGCCTGTGCCTTTACGTCCCGGTGTCTAACTCAGACCCGATTGAAGTGGAATATTTTGAGTCTAACGTACTGCCGTCGGAGCTGAAGTCTCTCTTTAACAAACTGAGCGTGTTCCTACCGTCCCAGGAGTTTTCAACCTACCAAAAATGGCGAAAGGTAAGACAAAAAACACTCAAAACTTAACTTTTTATTAATTTTAAATAACAAAACTGTCTATTTAGCTTTTGTAATTACCTACTTCTTTAAATCCTATTACCTTGACCCGTACTAAATCCTTTATTTCCGAGCGCCGGAAGGATTAGCTTATTAGCATGGGGCAGGAAAAAAGCCTTACGAGTAGGCCGCAAAGCTCACCGGGCTCCAGAAAAGTCAACACGGGAACGTTTCTTTCTCCCATTTTTGTTAAGGTTTTGTTAACGTTAAAAAAAACATTACACTTTTTTAAATTATTTTTTAAAGAAAAGCTAATAAACTTTTGTCTGTTCAATTTAAATGCCGTGAATTTTAAAAGCTGAACCGGCGCGGGCTGCGTTTCATTCATTTTAACGGAGAAAATCCACCCTAAAACGGAATGTAAGCTATGCTGTCCTATTGCATTTGAATGGCTGTCATATGCAAAGTGAAAGGGGACCGTTCATATGGGATGAATCAGTTTGTTAAATATTTTTTGTTTAAAAGTGTAAAATGGCGTCAAATGCACAAATTAGAGTATTAGTTGGGAAATGCAAATAACTCTTAAAGCGTTGCACTATTAAACTCATTGCTTTGCACAAACGGTGTAATTGTGCAAAATGCATGCATTTTTAATCTAACTTAGTTTTAGTTAAGTGTTTTTCTCCTCTGAGGTTTTATCTCTTCTTGCGTGCAGCACTGAACCTTGATATTGTGCTGAAAGACTGCACTGGGCGCAGACTTATGCAATCATCTGGATACTGACCTATTGCTCACCTGTCACAATTGTACTGTGTTGCACTGAGCTGAGGTTCACTTGATTATCTCTTTTGTTCCTGAACTTGTAGCAATGCACAAATACTCTAAACTATTAATTTAGTGTCCATCTTCTGCCTCCAGCAGACCCTGTAGGTCAACACACACACATGCGAAACACCTGACCAAACATGTCTTAGTACAGAAACGGCTTGATGTAAATTCTGAACATTTGTACCATGGCATGCCCCTGTAGCCAGGCTGTTAATCACTCTGGTGTTAGTTCAGCGTGAGAGCAGAATGTCCTGCAGAGTAGCATTACAGTGTGACAGTCATATGCTCGGGGCAGCCGGTCAGGTATCAGTGCTGGAGGCCTGCCAGTGTCCTCGTCTCCTTTTAGCTCCACTGGTTTGAGCTTTAGACTGGATTAAAACAGTTGGCGGGTCGACCTGCAGTTAAGGTCAAAGATAGACCAGGACATTCTCGCCCAATTACCACCAGACGTCATTCAAGAGCTGCGGGGCTTGGCAAATGGGTCATAATGTTGTCCTGTTGAGTAATGAGACACAAGCAGACACACCTTCTCAAATCTCCCATAAGTCACTTAATCGGTACATTTCAGAACTTCTTGTGCCTGCCTTGATTAGTTTAATGTGTCATCACAGACGACTCCCCTGCAAGATGTCATCTGCAGCTGGAACCGTGGTTTCTCCAACACAAACACACAACCCTGTACTCACCTGTGCGTTCTGAAGCTCATTGCATGTAATATTATTATTTTGCAGAAAACCTTCGAAAGGGAAGACATTGACTTGGACGGACAGCTGGACTTTGAGGAGTTTGTTCACTTTCTGCAGGACTACGAGAAAGACCTGAAGCTCGTGGTGAAGTGCCTCGACAGGAAGAATGCAGGTACGGGCCCCCGGAGGAGCGCTTGGTTTCATTTTGTGTCAGCATGCAATGCTTTTTCTTACACTGCGTTTCCCTCTCAGGTCAAGTTGATCCTCAGGAGTTCATGCAGTCTCTTCAGGACCTCGGCGTGCACATTTCACCGCAGCAAGCCGAGAAAGCCCTTAAGAGGTAATTTCATTCAACCATTTCACCCACTGCAATCCTGGCCTGCTGGATTAAGCGGCTCAAAGTCTTACATTCTTTGTATTTTTAAAAACATTTTTTAAAGCATGGATAAGAACGGGATGATAACGATCAGCAGTGAAGACTGGAGCAACTACCCCTTGATGGAGAAGACGGAGAACATTCCTGAGATCATCCTGTACTGGAAACACTCCACGGTCAGTTCAACAGTCTGCAAACACACATTTTGCCCAAAGAGGGACACGTAGAGACAGTGGAGCTCCAGCAATGGAGCTCTCCATCGTTAGTCTGACAAATCTGAACTAACGTGGAAAGAACGAGATCATTCCTGTCAGAAGCTGGTGTTGTGTAAATCTTCAGACGGCTTTGATCAGATAGCAGTAGTGTGTTGCACCTTCCTGTCCTGGGGAGAACCAGTGAATTGATAAGCAAATTCCATGAAAGGTTCAGTGGGCACAAGTCGTGCGTCAGCAATTAATCTTTATTAGGCCATGAAAGGAACTGGTCTGATTCCCGGAGGATTATCTCTGAAGGATTTGTCGAGCTGTTATGTAAAAGGGCAGCAGTCGGTCGGAGCAGGTGGAGGCTGCAGGAGGACGGCGTGGTCTCCAGGTGTTGTGTTTCACCGCTCGCACATCTAATGAGTCCAGAGGAGACGGCGGCCGGCTGCAGCAGAGCCGAGAATAGAGCTGCAGGATCATCACGAATTCATGCAGGAACACTGAAGCGTCCGGCCTGTGACCACCAGGAGATGGTTATTTAGGAGGTGGAGGGTCATGCAGCTCAGTGAAGCAAACACGTGGTATTAGTGTCAAATTTCTACACGAGAAAGTGCTTTTTATCATTCACA
The DNA here is from genome assembly GCA_036023655.1 of Nannoperca australis. Lineage (NCBI taxonomy): Eukaryota > Metazoa > Chordata > Actinopteri > Centrarchiformes > Percichthyidae > Nannoperca > Nannoperca australis. The sequence goes on from JAVQJD010050827.1 coordinate 32,940, forward strand.
CTCCTGTTTAAGGGGACCAGAGGCTTTGTGTTCAGACAGATCCAGTTCTCCGCCCTTTTGTCCGCGTAGCCTCATTAAAATTACAACTATGCCTCAGATTCTGACGCAAAGGTGTCTGTTATTCTCCCATCGGATGCATAAAATCTTGACCTGCTGTCTGAAAACAAACGCACAGGAAATGTTCTGTACGTGTGCAGAGCTGCAGTTTTCAGCAGCACGACGACATTTACATCTTCTGTCACTAGATTATCGACTGTTCTTGAATGTTATGAACTAATAGTCCGTGTTTCTGGCAGATCTTCGATGTGGGCGAGAACCTGATGGTGCCCGACGAGTTCACTGTGGAGGAGAAGCTGACCGGGATGTGGTGGAGGCACCTGGCTGCGGGTGGAGGAGCCGGAGCCATTTCCAGGACGTGCACCGCTCCCCTGGACCGACTCAAGGTCATGATGCAGGTAAGACGACCACGTCTACACATCATGTAGCGACGTCCTGGAGTCAGTCACCAGATTTAAACAGTCACTTAGAAGCGTGAACGAGGCCCCAGCGGAGCCTCTTTCTGAACAGATCTCTTAACAGACGTGACCTGAAAGAAGTTGCTCAAGAGGAGCTGCACGGCTGTAAGCAAGTTAATGTTTAATGCACAGTGTGTACGAGCAGAGTCCAGGGCCCGATAGTGTGTCAACGCCACTATCGACCAACGGCGGCTCTCGTACGGTCATCACACCCCCGACTGCGTCACCGTCAGCTTCATCAACAGGATGAAGGTCTGACCTGCGTCAGCTGGAAGCAACCTGGTCGACTTTGTGCCGCTTAGATAAGGAATTACACGCTTTATTTATTTCTGAGACCTAGTTGGCCTTGTGTGTTTGGGGGGGGGGGGGGGTGAAGAGAGACCGTGGCCCACATGGCAACGTGCCAGATACGTCCCAGAATTCAGCTGCTGTCTAATAACATCTGCCAATAGAAGCTGGTTTTCTGACTTCTTCTTCTTCTTCTTCAGGTTTATGGATCCAGAACCAACAACATGTGCATCATGACCGGCCTGATGCAGATGATCAAAGAAGGCGGCACCAGGTCTCTGTGGCGAGGCAACGGCGTGAACGTCATCAAAATCGCCCCCGAGTCGGCGCTGAAGTTCATGGCGTACGAGCAGGTACGCCCAGCGGCTCCGTGGACGCAGCGATTCGGGCGCAGAGTTTCCTTCACGTCACCAACACTTGTCTTCTGTCTCCTGCAGATTAAACGCTTGATCGGCAGCGATAACAAGACTCTGAGCATCCTGGAGCGCTTTGTCGCCGGATCTCTGGCCGGCGTGATCGCCCAGAGCACAATCTACCCCATGGAGGTGACGACCCGCTGCTCCTGCTCTACAAATCATACAGAGGCTGTTATTTATACTGAACCCTTGAATCAAAGTGACCCTTCTTCTTCTGTGTCTCCAGGTGCTGAAGACCCGCCTGGCTCTGAGGAGGACCGGGCAGTACTCGGGCATCTCAGACTGCGCCAGGCACATCTTCAGGAGGGAGGGGCTCCGAGCGTTTTACAAAGGCTACGTCCCCAACATGTTGGGCATCATCCCCTACGCCGGCATCGACCTGGCCGTGTACGAGGTGAGCGCTGAGATCCGAGCGTTAAACTTCCACCTGGAGTCTTTTATCAGAGGAACTAACTCTCCATCTTCCCCCTCAGACGCTGAAGAACAGCTACCTGCAGCAGTACGGCGCCAGCAGCCCGGACCCCGGCGTGGTCGTCCTGCTGGCCTGCGGCACCGTGTCCAGCACCTGCGGGCAGCTCGCCAGTTATCCTCTGGCTCTGGTCCGAACCCGCATGCAGGCTCAAGGTGAGGCTCCTGGGAGGCTGACGTCCAGCCAGCGCCGCTGTGGATGTCTGATGTAGATATTTGGTGTGTGTGTAGACAAACATTCATCTGAAGTGACTCCAAGAAGGAGCAGCTCCTCCTGTTCGCATGATTCACTCCCTGTATTGACCAACAGGGATCCACCCTGTTCCTGACCTGATGTGTATAAAGTCCGGCTGATTCACTCGTCTCAAACCTTCAGATCCAAACAAACATTTAAGTTAAAGCTGCAACCTAACGTTTTGTTTTCATGAGTGAATCTGCGGCTTCGTTTCTTGATTAATCCACTGATTGTTTGTTTGATCTATAAATGATCAAGAGGCTGGAGCTCTAGTTTTGTCCACCAAAACGTCAAAACCCTCAAATATTCATTTAGTTATAACCTGAAATGTAAATTCTCACATCTGAGAACCTCAAACTCACTTCTGCTTGTTAAGTTCTTTAAAAGGATTCCTAAATATCAAAGAATCGTCCTTTTTATTGAATAAAGGGTCTGTTTTTCACTTTAATTCACACTAATTTTTTATTCTCTGTACAGCTGCGACGGGAAGCACCCAGCAGGTGACCATGTCGGGTCTCTTCAAGCAGATCCTGCAGAGCGAGGGCCCCACGGGGCTCTACAGAGGCCTGGCCCCCAACTTCCTCAAAGTCATCCCCGCCGTCAGCATCAGCTACGTGGTGTACGAGCACCTGAAGACGCACCTGGGAGTGACGTCGCGCTGACGCTCGTCCCGTCGGCGTCTCGTTACACCCTCACCCACTACCACCCCTCCCCCCCACCCCCCTGCGCTCTCATAGGGCTAACACTAGAGAATCCCAGGGACCTTTTGGCCCCTGAGGGGGTTCGTGTAGTCGACTCATTCTGTGAATGTCAGCTGACGAAAGACTAGAGGACCGTGAACGTTGGGAAGCCGAGGAGGAGGATCTGGACTCTGTGAGCTCAGGTTGTCGACTGCTGCTATTTATGTTTTAAACGAGTGAGAGACGAGCAACACAACGAACGAACTTGTTTGGTTTTTTTTGGAAATCAAGGACCAAGTGTTTGTGCGCTTTCTGCCGTCTTGTGTGTTGGTGACTGAGCAGACGTCCAGTTATTTTTTTTTGTTTAGTTTTTTCTCCCCGTGTTGGTGTGACCGACTCCTCCTGTCAGAGCACTCGCCTGTAGGTGGCAGAAGAAGCATTAAGAGGTTGTTGGTCACTTATTCTGCCTGGAAGAATAAATGAATGTGTTCCCAAACGAGAGGGTTTTGCACACGTGAGGTTGATCTCTCTCTCTCTCCCCCCCTCCCCCCCCCACCCTTGTCCCGAGTGGATGGATAACAGGATTTTCTGAATGACTGACTCTGTATTTATTTCCATCCGTCCTGTATTTATTGTTTTTATGGACGAGGGGGGGGGGGGTGTAATGCTGTTTGAAATGCAGTGACTGTACTTCAGGGTGGGACACTCGACTCCCGGCCGCAGCCTTAACACGCGGCTATCGACACTAAATGATGAAATCGGGTTGAGTTTGTCACCGTTGCTGCTGTTTGAGCAACTGGAGGAAGAAGAAGGAAAAAAACTTTGTGCAAACGGCTTCAGATCGTGTGTAGACGTGTTTTTGCTCTTTTGAAGGTATAAATGTCTTAACGTTCACCTCAGGTTTAAAGGCAGATCATTGTTTAATTCACAGAAGAGCACTCGTGGTGTTTCACATTTATACTCGGAAAAACAAAAGCTTGAAAAAGAGGAGCTACATAACGCACTTTAATGGATGCTGCAAGGGCTTCTGGGTGAATGTCGTATCAATCCAGGTGTTGAGATTGAATTCTTCTGAAAAGAATGAGTTTTAGTGTTTTTATTGGACCATTTTGATGCAAATAAATGCAAATTCTTCTAACTCTGAGTCTCATGTCTTCCCTTTTTGAAAAGAATGAAGTGTTGGATTGTCCAGTAGGTTATGATGATGCTGTCGCTTCAACCACAAACTACTGCAGCTGATGGTGCGTTCAGGAACAACTGGCCACAGAAAGCAGCTGGTGTTTTAGAGGCCTTGAAGGTCACAATTGGGGCTTTATGATTCTTGTGCTAAATGTATTTAAGAAAGTTAGTATTTATTTCAGTGCCACTCTGCTGCAGGCGATCACGATCAAATGAGGGGTTGCAGGTTAATGATGCGTTCAAGTTTTGTCGGAATTAATTACAATTTGTCGGTAGATTTCATGTCAACATCAAGGTCGTAACACTGGAGGTTTTCACGTACAAGGAATTTGTGTTTTGGTGCGTATCGACTGAAAATATGCAAGTCAAGAAGCATAAATTATATTAAAATCTGAAGGGGGGGGGGGGATATAACTTAAAAATTAAAGTAGGTTTGAGGTCATTCAGTAAATTCTGTGCTGTAGTCGCAATGTTTTAAGCTTGATTGCTTAATTTTTATGTCCAAGTTAAACGACTACAGCCAAATATATAGAATGCTTTAAGTTCTCAATTTTAGCCTCACAAATAGAGTATCAGTCGGGTAATGGTGATACGAACTGGGAAACTGATTTATCTTGGCACTTAACCACAACGCCAAACACACATATTCACATTTTAATCACTCGACCGTCTTGTGTGAATATTTTACAATATATGATGTAAATAACTTGAATGGTCGCCAGGTGTTGACTTTTCCCCATTAGTGATCTGGAGGATTTGGACAAACACGGAGCCATGCAGGTTGGAGTTTCACATTATCTGCAGCCAACATCAACAGAATGAGTGAATGGATTTTGTTTGTGCTGCACAACATTTTAAAAATGACATTTTATGACATGTTTCAGCAAAAGTATTTTGGATAATCCACAAAACAGTTTCATGGGGAATGATTCTCCTGTAGCCAGTGCTTCTAATAAAGTTTTGACTGTGTGTTATGTAATGATGAGGACACCTCCAGTGAGCTGAGGCAGACACATGTATACTGTGTAGAGGATTTAGCAGTTATATAATAGATGCACAATAGCTCTACTATACCTCCAGTTGTGTCACAATATCACTGGATCTATATAGATCTCTTATGGTTTAAATTTCCTTCACACTCTTAAAATATAAATATTTAAAGATAAGATACACCTTTATTACTCCCTCAGTGGGGAAATTGCAGCGCTACAGCAGCAAAGGTGACAGTGCCAAGCAGTAATAAATATAACATGTAGCATCAAACAATATAAAATAAAAACATATAACAAGTGAAACATGAATTTGCTGGAGAGTATTAGTCTCTCAGCTGATCAGCTGTTCCCAGAAGCTGGACAGAAATAAAAGAGTCAGAATTAATGACACAAATGGCTGACTTATTAAACGATGTGGTTTAGTTGTTTACATTAGCATGGTTATGTTGTGACCTTGAGAATTCATTACTTTCTTACATTGTGGATGAAAGCAGGTCAATAATTACACACTTTACACACAATATACAGGGATGTTATTTAGCGTTAGTTGACGTAGAAATACTTTGCGTAGTTCGCGTATTCTGTCCCACGCAGCCCCCCGTACCAGAACACGGAAGTGGCGACACCAGGATGGACAAAATACAATTAACCAAAAATACATATAAAATTCACAAATACTACTGTAGCTAGTTACGTTACGACTTTATAAATTCCCCATTTATGTCCTAGGACATTTAAAATGAATTCAAGTTTTTATGTATTCTCTTTACTTTTGCAACGTTAACCACTCCGAGCTATGTTGTTTAAAACGGGCTAAACAGTTAGTTAGCTAGCTAGTTAGCAGCGGTGCTAATAACATCTATGAAAATGGTGCAGAACATTTTCCGGAGCGGGTTTCTGGTTCGGGCCACACACACTCTGCTAACGTGGGCCACAACTCTGATACTGTTCCTGCACAACACCGGTAAGTTCATTCAAAGTGGGACAAGCTGAGTCTCCTGACAACAGATCACATGGTTCCTAAAACAAGCGCACCAGGACAAAAGTGTAAACAGTAGCGTATTTATAGATGGACTTGTTCCACGACTCCCAGCTCAAGGTTCCCTGATCCAGGTTGTCCCCTGATGTCATGTTGTTGCTCAAATTTAGAAAGCATAGCTTCATTTGTTCGGGACAGTCCTGAAGACTCGACACACCTCCTCTACACGCACCTAACTGGCTTTAATTTACGCTCCATGTTGTTTGGAATGTGGTTCTTGCTTCATATATATATGAATGTTAATATGTGGGAGACTTTCACCTGGTAAATAAAGGAATAGAAAGGATCAGAGCAGTTGACATGCAAGCCATCACCAGGGTTGTGTTTGTTTATTACATGAAGCAGCTGAAGCCCAGAGACCCTGACTTTTCCTCTCCAGTGTGGCTCCAAAAACACTTCCACAGCAGACATCATACCTGTGTTCCCTTATTGTAAATAATATTGTGGTTTTTCAGCTTTAATGTTGTATTTTCCCAGAATGAAAATCTACATTAAGGTTAAATCCACATTTCTGAACGTATCTGACTGTTCTGAAGCACATCGAGCAGCTGTACTTATCCAAAATATCACTGCCTCAGCATCAAGGGCCCGACACCAAACACACTTGACTAGACTAGTTTAGCTCTATTGTGTGTGTGTGTGTGTGTGTGTGTGCAGATTTGCGGAAGTGTGAGGAGCGAGGAGAGCTGCTGCTGCCGGTTCTGTTCTTCCTGCTGGTCGTGCTCTCGGTGCTGTTATACTTTGCTGTTTCTTTAATGGACCCTGGCTTCGTCCTCACCGACGCTGTCCAGGTGAGACCAACTAACACAAACGCACACAAACAGATGTTTTAAAGTGTGTGGAGGCTGATTTTCTTAAATATACGTCCAGCAAATCGCTGAGTGAGGATTCATCTGGAGGCCTACACTGTGTTATACACCAGTGATGGTGAGTTCATGTGATGTTCAGGACTAAAGGTCTAACGTGAGTCCATTGAGTGAAGTTCACAGTGGTTGGCGTGTGGGTATGTGTGTGTGACCAACACCGCTCTGTGTTGCGTTCAGGGTTCAAATGAGGAAATGGAGTCCATGATCCCTCAGACTTTGGCCCCGCGGCTGCGGCGCTGTGGACACTGTCTGCTGCAGGTAACCAGCGTCACACCGACACTCACTGTGTTCAGCTCGTGTTTCAACACCAGCTCGTCATTTCTCAACGAGTCGGTGCACTCGCATCATATTTGTTTCCTGCTGAAACACAGGTCATCGCACACGTGACTTTACAATCGGACAACGTGTTCAGTGTGGAGGGACATCTTGTCCCCCTGTTGCGGGTCAGGCTGTGACGCAGCTCCAGTCCTCCGTCAGTGTCTCAGCAGATCACCAGGTCTTGAAAAGTCTTTAAAAGTATTTAGTTTCCACCCAAAAAGACCTTTTATAAAGAATTCAAATGTCTTAAATTTAGTTTAAAAGTATGAAATATTTTTTAATTCATTTAAATGAATGAATCATGTTCATTGGTTAATCCATCCATCCCTGTTCTGCCCTCCCCCTCTGTCAGGAACTATTGCTAAACACCGCTGGGAACTTCTGGAAAACGTGTGATGTAATAATGAATCATTCCATCACATATGATCAGGTTTCGATCTGAACCCGGTGACCCTGCACAAACCCTGCAGGGTGCGTTCAGGCACAGTTCTGCCTGACGGTGCTGCTGACGGAGCGCTGAAGCTGCTGCGCTGCCGGTGTAGGCTCCAATTAAAAATGTCCAACGTTGGCAGTTTCTGGCAGACGAGTGGTTTAACCTCCCCCTCTCTCTCTCTCTCTTTCTCTCTCTCTCTTTTCCAAGCAGCAGCCAATGAGAGCGAAGCACTGTCAGACGTGCAGACGCTGCGTGCGGCGCTTCGACCACCACTGTCCCTGGATCGAGAACTGTGTGGGCGAGAGGAACCACCGCTGGTTCATCGTCTACCTGCTGGTGCAGCTGCTCGCTCTGCTGTGGGCCCTCCACATCGCTCTGTACGCCTGCCCCCCCCCCCCAAGATAAATGTCCTTATCTGGTGAAAAGTGAACACCTGCACTCACTCTGCAGTGTCAGGATGAGTCTGAAAGTTTATCACGCGGTCACGGTGTACTCTGCTCTGCAACATTAGGCAACACTTTGAGAATACTAGTAAACTGATGGACTAATCTGTGTTTACATTTGGTCAACAGGGCCTTCAATGTGTTGCTCAAGTGAGCCCTCAGTTTAGAAATCAATGCTGTTAGCTGAAGGTCTTCAGCTGCTCTGAAGCAGAAGGAGATTGTAGTCGAGCCGGAGAACACCTGTCAGGTGCAGCTGAACTAAATGACAAAGATACAAACAAGTTAAGTCTGCTATTTGTTTAAAAAGCAACACAAGTTGTTAAAAATACAGGTAGTTGTGTATTTAAAAGTTCATTTCAAATATTCAGAGGGTTCTTTTAATTTAATTTTAAGCAACAGGGTTGAAAATTTCAGAGATGTGAGAACAAATGAAACCCGTGAAGCGTGGCGGCCAGAAGCTCTGTCTGAGGAGCCAAACAGCAGCATTTAGCAGCTGGTGGGACAGGAAAGACGGACTAATGTGAACAAATAAGGTCACAGTTACGGCCCGGTGACTGTGAACGCCTCACGGACTCACAATGAATTCAAGGAAAGCATTCAAAACTAATTGTTCCAGACTTTCCTCTAATCATTGCCCTCTTTCTTTCTGGTGAAGCAGTTGATCATTTTAATATTTCCCAGACTTCCCAGACAGACCCACAACATGTCCGTACATCTGATCCAAATAATGAATGAATGAACCTGTGATCTAATCGATACGATCTGTAACCTAAACCTGAACGTGACCGTATGATTGATGGTTGTACAAAGCTTAACAAGACACTCAGCCTGCCAGGCAATGTTCAGGGCAGAGAACAACCCATGAACACCATGTTGTGTGTGTGTGTGTGTGTCTCCAGGTCTGGGATCGTACCCAGCGTCTCGTGGGAGCTGTGGTTCAGAGGGAACGGGTTCCTGCTGGCGGCGCTGGGCGTCCTCGGCGTTCTCTCCGTGGTGGTGGTGCTGCTGCTGAGCTGCCACCTCTACCTGGTCTCCGTCAACAGCACCACCTGGGAGTTCATGTCCCGCCACAGGATCTCGTACCTGAAGAACTGCGGCGGCGAGGAGAACCCTTTCGACCGCGGAGTCTTCTGCAACCTGTGGGACTTCTTCTGCATCTGCAGGACGGTGGTGTGGGAGCAGATGTACAACAGAAACACCCCAAACTCTGTCTGACCTCCACCCAGACGGCACGCCACCGTCAGACACCACTTTCAGGGAAAGAAAATCCTTTTACAAGCTCGAAAGCAGATTTTAATTCTTTGTATTTCCCCATTTGGGTCGAACTTTGCATCAAAGGCGGAGCATTAAATGCTGCCTGACCACCTGCTGAAGCAGACAGGAAGCAGATTACCTGCACTCACCTGGTTATAGATTCACAAAGACGCTGTTCTACCTGATCTTTTAACAGACAACGAGTTCGCTTTGCTAACGTTGGAGTAAAACCACATTTTTGTACTAACTAAAAACCTTTTTGACCTCGCTAGCAGTGACGGCCGCGTAAATATCTCAAAAACAACTGGATGGATCATGTTCCTCAGAGGATGAACCCTAATGCAATACACCTTGCCTACAAACGAGAGAGATATTATTCACAGTGTCGGTTCAGTGCACCTGCACGAGGCTCAGTTAGATCAGTTATAGATCCTAATGCAGCGAGAAGCGCTCAGGTTTAATCTGACCAAAGGATACGTCAACAAGGAGAAGAGTCTGACGTCTGGCCTCCGGCTGTAGTTCAGCTGTGGTCACTACAGACCCTTTTCTGACTGCAGTGCGTCTGAACATCACTGGATTCAGTGCACTCGAAACCACAAAACTGCACAGTAATAGTTAGTGTAGAGCTGCAACCAACGATTACTTTCATTATCGATTAATCTGTTTTGTTTTTACCATTTTAATCTTTTTAGTCTATAAAATGACAAGAACCCAAAGTGACGTCTTCAAACTGCTTTTTTTGTCCAACCGACAGTCGAAACCCAAAGTCTCTTTATTTACTGTCAGAAAGGACAAAGGAGCTGGGAAAAGCAAATGTTTGGCTTAAAAAACAACAGAAACAATTTATCGAATATCAAAAAAGTTGGCAATTTATTTAGTTTCAACGGTTGATGGGTTAATGGTTACAGCTCTAGTTACATGGTGACAGTGAAGTCCACATGTTCTTTATTTAAACAAAGTCGCCACTTTCTCTCCTGTAAATGTTTGAGCTGTTGCCGGGTGAGACTGGTGACCCCACGTTATTACTCTAATGGCCTTCATGTCTGTTGCAATGGAACCGTTTGTACACTGATGTCATTATTTCTACTGTAAACATGAGAGATCGTCTTCACACCTTTGTTCAACTGTATTTGTTCTGTTTGTATTTATTGACAACGAGAAAACATTAAAACACTGATGATATGCACGTTGTTGTAGAGTACATCTGTACAGACGGACACACAGAAACACAGTACTGACACACGAGTAACATGTAATATTCAGCAGCAGGAACTTAAAGTGCTACAGCGGCTAAATCAACGCTCCTGTTGCAGTTTACTCATTCAAAGCAGGCGGAGGGCTTCAGTGTCTCAGTAGTCCTGTTCAGTTAAAGAGCAACTTAACACCTCGTTACAGCACAAATGAGGAGTTCTGGGTGACCTGAGACAGTACGTTGCACCTGGGTTTCCAGCTTTTATACTGTACATCTTGATTTGGCGGTGTTGTCCAGGTCACAGTGAACGTGGCGTTGCCTTGTGCTTCAGCAGCGTCGAGTACAAGACGATGTCACCGATTTGTCTCGGTCTAAATGACAGATTTACTCGATATCTCTGCTGAGAACACTAAAGACTGAAGCAGATCTTTAATAGTGCACAAACATTTAAATGGTGTTAAGTTACTCTTTAAAGTCTTATATTGAAATAGTGTCCACCAGTTGCTCCAGCTGCCTGGTGTCCTTTACGTCAGCTGTGAGTCTGAAAATGTCCAACATTAACTGGAAGGAAATATTTGGGATATTCGGCTGCACTTTAACAAAATCAGGACATGCATCTTCAAGCTTCGTCCCTGCCGCTCCTCCTCTTCCTCTTCTGTTATTGCACTGACATCATTAGAGCTCAGTATCACAGAATAGGATTTGCTCAATTCAAAATACAGTTTTTTTTTAACTATTATGGCTATATTTAGATTCTCTATGGCTTCTTTTATACTGCTAGCAATTACAGGATTTCTAGTGCACAAGTTCATCACGGTGCCATGCACTTCTACCGTCCTAACAGAAAATAGCTGGTCAGTAGGAGACTGATCACGTCTTTGCTATGAGGGAATGACTTGACAAATGTTGGACTTTAACGTCTTTAAAAAAAAGGCTTGTAACCACAAATTGGGTTAGCTTTGTTTCATTTGTTTGGTCAAGGCAGTGGGCGAAGCCTGTCACAGTGATGCATAGAAACGGCAGCACGTACTGTACCTCTGAGGGATTCATATTTTAAATAAATACAATAAGCAAAGGCCACAAAGCAAACTGAATCTGTCTCCAACACACAGGATGCTTGAAGAGGCTATGACTGGTCAATAATGGCAAGAATTAAATGTAGACGTTTATTAAAAATGGCAATAATAATATAAAAAAAGGTCAATTAACAGTTAATTTGTGAACTATTTATGACCAAGAACAAATAATTTCACTGCTTATATGTGAGACTGAGTTTAGCTAATCCTACCACATTATTAAACTAGCAAACTCCCAAACTGATTAGCTTCCGATCACTGTAGATGAGAAGTGTTTTTATGCTTTATGTTTCATCCAATGGTTCAACACATTTTATTTTAGCTACATTTATCATAGTTTGGATAGTAAACCTGAACTCGATTAGCATGAAACTAATAGCAGATAGCATTAGTATGCATCACTAGCAAAAGGAGCTAGCTTAGTCAGGTAGCTACCTCGCTAGTTCAGTTAAGTTACTAACATCAGCTGCTAAAGAAGCTAGCAAAGCTGGGTAGTTACCAATGTAGCTTAGCTAGCTCTAACAGTTGAGTTATTAACATCAGCAGCTAAAGGAGCTAGCTTAGATGGTTAGTTACCAATGTAGCTTAGCTAGCTCTAACAGTTGAGTTATTAACATTAGCAGCTAAAGGAGCTAGCTTAGATGGGTAGTTACCAATGTAGCTTAGCTAGCTCTAACAGTTGAGCATCAGCAGCTAGCTTAGATGGGTAGCTACCTCGCTAGTTTATATATAAATATTAAAACATTTGATAACAATATCTTTTTTTAACACCTCATGAATTGGTTTGTACAGCGCTCTATGTTTTACTTATTGGCCGATACTGATGATCTGCACTCTTATTGCAAAGCGTGCCCAAAACTAATAAGACCTTAGATCTGCAGATAGCTAATAAATAATGATTTGGTTGTTGTACTCGTCGTTAAGGATATTTTCTAGTTTCCAGAACATCTTTCAGTCAGTGTTGATGTTGTTGTTGACTGTATATATTTGATTTAACGTCAACACATTACATGATTGTGTCCCGTTTGTAACTGACGCAGCAGCAGTATGAGGCAGCCGCTACACAATAGGAGCCAGCATTATGTGTGAACTTTCAGAGAGGAGTGACAATCATCATTTTATACATTTAGAGGCAACATAAGGCAGCTTACAGACGTCCAGGCAGCCGCTGCCCAAACTACTGGTGTGTCAGATGCAAAATGGACAGAATGATGTAATGCAGCGAGAGGATGAACAAACTTCATCCTCAGAAACTGACCACACACCTCTCTCGACAGTCAAACTTTATTAAAGCTTAATGAAAATGCTGTAATTTAAGATTTTGTTTGCAATATTTTGTAAATCTGTTTTAAGCGTCTTCTAGAAAACTTTATAGGCACACCTTTTTATAGATCTCCATCCCTGTTTTCTGCTTTGGTTCGTTTTAGATTGGTCTGTCTCTATATAAATATATATGTGATCTATATAAATAAAGTTTTACTCACTTACTATATGAACTTTCCAGTATTGGGAGTATTGAAATGAAAGTATAAAGAGGACTAAAGATGTGGAAGGAGGAGGCGATACCGTTATAAACTCTCCAAGCATCCCGTTTCTGCGTCCATCAGATTAGCTTTTTATCTGCTTGTACAACATTTGAATCTCATAAATAAACTGTAGTAGCAGGAGCAGGTGAGGGTAGAGTAGTATTACAGTCAGAACACAAAGCTGGACTCTCCTCCGAGGATATTAAGGGCTACAATCGCTTCCTTTGCTCTGTTAAACAGTCAGTGAAATCAGCCACGGGGTTGTACTGAATGTACTGTCCTGTTTGAAAATGATTGAGCTGCAGAAATATTCCAATGTGTTCATTCATTTGGTTTTACTATCAAGACCAGGGTGGGAGACCTTCTGTGAAAGAGGAGTAAGGGACCATCCAGGCGCTCGATTGGTTGTAGATCAATACATACAGCTAGATGATTAGTGGGCCAGGAGGTCACTTTGTAGCCTGTCATCTGTTCAGGGCTCCAACTAACACATTGTTTCTTCACTCTCACTCTCATGTCTGTATGGTCGATTAGCTTAGCTTAGCTTAGCTTAGCTTAGCTTAGCTCAAAGACTGGAAACAGGTTGAAACAGAGAGCGGGACTCAGGTGCTGGTAGGTGGTTTGTTACTTTCTGAACAGAGCCATGCTAACTGTTTGCCCCTGCTTCCAGTCTTTGTGCTAAGCTAAGCTAACCAGTAGCTAGTTAGGTTAGCTTCATGTTGACCGTTCAGGTATCATCTGTATGACACAGTATCTCATCTCAACTCTCGGCAAGATAGCAAATAAGACATTTCCCCTAAATGTTAAAGTAGTCTTTTAGTCCGTTTTTTTATTTTTATGAATCAATTTAGTGTATAAACTGTCGTGATGACGACAGACGGCCATTACAACCTGAAAAAGTGCTCATTGTCCCATTAACAGTTGTAAAAAGTGTTCATGTAAATGACACGAAACAGTAAAAGGAAGCTAATTTAAACATTTGTGGTTGTAATCAGCAAAGTCTTTCTATTTGTACTATAATATAAATAAAATGACTTTAATTGCTTATGAAAATGCTCACTGATTCATTTATGCCAATTGATTGATTAGTTAATCAACTAATAGCACGAGACTAAAGACTAAAGTCCTACTGTCCACTCAGCTACACAGGAATAATCATTGATTACTTTATTTAATTCATTATAGACAATAAGTAAAGTAGCTAGTAACCAGACTTCCTCTTCTTGCCAAAGGGGGGTTGAATTATGTGTAAATGATGCTGGTTGGTTACCTGCACAGGTAGCCTCTGAAGTGGCCACAAAACAAACGTCTCTGTCTGGCGGTGACTTCCCACACTGGTCTTTTCAGCTCGCCCTTCACCCGTGCAAGGCGCAGAAGTCGAAGTCCGCGAAGGCCTCCTGCTGCTCGGCCGAGAGGCTGAAGGGCTTGGAGGGCGGCGACAGGATTGGCTGCAGTCGAGTGAACTCGCTGTCGAAGTTGCTGACATCCACCGACTCCTTGATCGCCGGCACGAACGGCGGCTTGGCTTTCTTGGCCAGCAGGGCTTCCCAGTCGATGGTCTGACAAGACAAAAGACAAGGGGAGCAATGACGCTATCCTTGAATCAAGATCAACTGTCTGCCTCTGTGTCTGCATCCTAATGGACATTAGTGTGTTTATATCAGAAATCACCTCAAACCGGGCAAATGTTGCACAGAATGTGAGTTTTTTGATCTTGTGGCCGTCAACAATGATACGAAGAGATCTGAAGTCATGGAGCTGACTGGTAATAGTAGAAGAAATATGTTTCCATGGCATGATTGGTGCTTTGGGTACACCCCAGTGAATGAAAAGGCTCCAGCGATCAATCATGTTGTGTTTATCACAGCTTTGACCTCATTGTGCTGAATGACAAGTGGTGGAAGTTGTTTTCTTTAGACAGTTGTTAAAGACAGAAAGGGGATATACCTGAAAGAATCTCTCCCCCTTCACCTCGTTTGCGTCCCGCTCTCCAGCTCCGAGCCTCTTCAGAGGATTCTTCTTCAGCAGCTGTGGACGGATGATGGAGACATTTAGTCAAAGTTCATTTGACAGGATATTCAGAGGAGCTGAAGAAGCTCCAGACAGATGTTTTCTCTATTGTAATCTTAAAAAGAAAACACTACAGTGTATCTGGTAAAGATTACAATACTAAACAAATCTTTCTCAAAGCATTATTATTCTATATTCCTCCAAACATACTACATTATGTTAAACTGAATTAATGGAAACCTAAGGCCTAAATATCTCAAGTCATGTGAGACGTTTACCTTCTGGATGATGGAGACGGCACCAGGGGGAAGAGAGCCTGGATACTGCACATCATCATTGACGATGCTGTCAAACACCTCCTCCTCATCCTCACCAGGGAACGGAGACTAGCAGCAGGACACAAGAGAGGCTGAGTTGGAACTAGATGTTAACATGTGAACATTTGTCATTTCAACTTTTAAAGAAGGACAGAAAATAAGAAAAACTCGATATTGAATGTGTGTTAACGACCTCTCCCACAAGCATCTCGTAGATGAGGACGCCCATCCCCCACCAGTCCACTGCTCGGGTGTAGTTGTCGTCTGTCAGGACCTCCGGAGCCAGAAACTCAGGAGTCCCGCAGAAAGTCGAGGTCCGATCTCCGTGACCCATCCCTGCCCGAAGGACAGAAAGGTGTCGAGTACCATTTCAATCAGGAATCACGAGTATGAGTTCTTAAAGCTGGATTATCAAAACACAAAAGGCTGAAGAAATGAAGAAAGAGGAATAAGAAGAGAATAACAGAGAAGAAAGCAGCAGCAGCAGCAGGTGTGTTCGGTGGGAGAGAAAATCAGGTCACCTTCTTTACAAAGTCCAAAGTCTGTGATTTTCACAAATCCATCTGCATCCATTAACAGGTTGTCCAGCTTCAGATCTCTGTGTGAAACACACAGTACATCTAATTATACCTTTATATATATATATAGATATATATATCTGGCCCCTGAGACTTACCGATAGATGATTTTATTCAGATGCAGGAACTCTAAACCCAGCACGACGCATGCTGAATAAAACCTGCACAACAACAACAACAACAACAACAGAGAGATTCGATTAGAACACATAAAACCCCAGAAGGTCTCTCTGATGGTTTCCATCATACGGGGCGTGTTCACCTGGTCTGGGCCTCGGTGAAGACGCCGTTGTGGATGTGGATCATGAGGTCGCCGCCTGGTAAGTACTCCATGACGAAGCAGACGTGGTCGCTGGTCTGGAAGCAGCCGTGGAGGTTCACCAGGAACGGATGTCTGGATGCGTTGATCATCTCAAAGATCCTCTTCTCGCTCATGAGGCTGCAGAAAGACGCCTCGGATTAACACAAGTGCAGAACAATGAATGTGTTGAATGCGGTTTTAGCTCTTACTCAGTATTTCAGTCTGTAAATTGACACAAATTGTGTCTTAAACATACAAAGTAAGAAGATACAAAGAAGTAAACGCCTCAGAAATGCTTTGTTTCAGCTCTAAACGAATGTAAAGAACCGCAGGGATTTCATTTGTCCTCGTGTTGCTGTGATGGATTTGCTCATCTGTTAGTGGAGAAATCAATATGAGGCTTTATTCTGTTAAATAGGCTTTAATGAAGTAAAACAATAAAACAAAGCTAGTTGGCTATCTAACCTGAAGCACGGGCATTTAATCCCCAGACCTGTACTGAGGACAGGCTGCTTTGTAACGGGGGTGGGCTCTGGTGTGTGTGTTTGCAGGTCGAGTTTTGTTTTGTAATTTGGATAAACTGACGGTCCTCACACACACACACACACACACACACACACACACACACACACACACACACCTGTCCACTTCATCACGAGTCACGATGTCTTTTTTCTTCAAGGCTTTGATGGCGTACAGCTTCCCCGTCTTCTTAAACTCTGCCAGCAGGACCTAAACACAAACCCCCACACCCGGACACCTGAGGACAAACACGAGAAGACGCTCGATCGATGAAGAAAACGTCTGAACTCGTTACCTTCCCGAAGTGTCCTCTGCCCAGCACTGAAATATATCTGTAATCTTCCACCTGCATCCTTGTGAGACAGAAATAGAAAATAAATCCACGCTTCATTCTTACCTGAAACTGTTTTATATCTGCATATATAAGGTTGTGTGTGTGTGTGTGTGTGTGTGTGTGTACTTCAGAGCAGATACAGGCTGGTCTTCACTTCCTTCTGTGCTGTTTATGGATGACTGCAAACAGAGACTGAGTTTTAACATTTTACCATTCATCCACATCCCCAGATGTTCCTCTTCTCCTCTACCTCATCCTCTGCTTTTCTTTTTATATTTTATATCAATATCTTTCTGTAAAATCACCTTTTAAATGCAGTGGATGATAAAAAGCTTTATATAGTGCAGGTTTAGCACTTCCCCCAGTCATGACAGACATTGAAGAAATGCTATCATTCAAGTGGAATCATTGTTCTTTTAAACACATTATAACATTTTAAATATCACAAACATGAAAATGACAGAGACATCATATCAAGAAACATGAAAGCTACAGGAATGTTTCTGTTTTTAGCTATGCTAGCTGAGATGTTAGCATTCAGTGCTTCCTCACAGAGCTGCTAGTGTGGCTTCAGACTCTCTGTCATGTTATTATATTGCCTAAAATGTTGCAGATGAAATCATTTAGGCTCGTGCTGCCGCTCCCCTCCTCCACTCTTCATCAGTAATCATTTACCGGTGTTTGTTGCAGTGCAGGCACAGGTGCTGTCGTGGTGACGTCTCCCTGGTGGAGGCTGGTGGGAGACGGCTGATCCTCAGCGATGCTGCGTCTGATCGCCGGAGCCTCGCTGCACACGAACAAAGACAAAACGACAAAACAGAACAGCAATAGTTCCCAACTGGATGTTCAGCAACAGCAACGCCATTAAATAAAAGCCAAACAACAAACGTGCGGTTGCACGGGATGCTGCAAGGAAATGAGTACAGTTGTTGAGGAGGTGCTGGACTGTAACTAAGACTTTGTTCTCATTATTGTACTGATGCTGCTTCTACTTTGTACTGCACTACACTTGTGTGACAGCTTTAGTTACTTTGTGGGTTGACTCCTCCTCCTTCTTAAGCTAAATATTGCACGACGATCTTACGGACCATGATGCATTGCTGACAGGATATAAAAGAGTCCAAACATCTACAGCAGGAAAATGCATGAATCCAGAAACATCAACGCGTCCACTGCAACACGAGTTCTTTAACTTCTCATACTTTCACCTACGTGAGGTGTTGAAGCAGGACTTTCAGTGGCAGTGGAGCATAAAGGGTGGGAATCCTTCTTCCACCACTGCACTCCACTAAGTAAGAAAGGCGTGATGCTGGAGTTCTTCCTGACCTTGGCAGTGGAGTGGTCGCGTGAGGCTCCTTCTCAGTGGGACGCGGGGGGCTGCTGGACAGCAGGTCGGGCGTCGTGGAGAGGGACGAGCTGAATGTGCTGAAGGAGCTGTAGCGAGGGAGGATGCTCATCATCAGGTGACCCCATGTGGCAAAGTTCATGTTCATCTGGGCCGCTCTGACGAAGTTCTTCCCTGAGGGAGAATTTAAATAGTGACACAAGTTGAACACTGCAGAAACAAAGAGAAACGGAACCTGTTCGTACCTCTCTCTTTAGTGAAGATGCATCGCTGACGTCTCAGTTTCGGCTGCCGCTCAACGACAGTGTCGACGAATCGAAGCTGGAACGTCCAGAACAGAACTGAACCACTTGGTGAAGAGTTCCTGAACATTTTCTACATAAACTGGATTCCATGTTTATATTAAGAGAATAAAATGTGTGATTTAAAAACACCAGTCAAAAAACTAAGAAAGTAACATTAAGAATATTTAAATATATTTAAATATTACAACAAAAAAAGAGGAGAGAAAAATATTAAAATAAAAGTCCATTAAAATGAGCACAAACGTTATTTATCACGATGGCTCGTGGTCAATATGACCTGCAGTCTTATGTCCCATGTAGCTTAAAGAGTTTCAAACCTAGAATTTATCCCAAACATTTGACACTTTTTGAGTATTTCTCTCTTAGGGGACCAGGTTGATTTCCCCGTCAGACTGGAGAGAGCAGGACCTCTGCAGCCAGGTCACTGTGTGTACCTTGGCGTGGAGGAGGCCCTGTGGCTCCAGACTGAGCTCCTGGTTGTGGTCTGTGTTGTCCATCATCTCCTCCAGGCGCAGGAACTTGACTGCACACATGGCCGTCCGGTCCCGCCAGAAGACACCGACCTCCAGCTCTCGAGACTATCGGCAGACACAACAAACACACAAGCGGTCAACAGACAAACGGACTGCGGTTGTTTATTGAACTCATGATTGATGGCATTGAATGTTTGATATTGGAAACATAGATTTGCTTTGTTGATGTCAGCTGGAGTTCAGTGTCTTTGTTTTCTTTATATATAGAGATTTCAGGATTGTATTGCTCTGTAGCTTTCCAAATTGAAATCAGAGCATTAAAAACTCAAATATTGGTTCCAGTCAGACGGGATAATAGAGCAGCACCTTATTTGTTTCTCTGATTTTAAAACAGAAATCTGGTTTATTGACAAGTGCATTTTCACAAAGAAACAATAAACTAGACTATAAAAATACAAGTAGTGCAAAATTCAAGAATCATAAATATAAAATAGGCTAAATAAACTTTAAAATGAAAACAGCTGTTAAGTGTTTGAAGCGAGGATCAAATGTGCAAAATATTGTCCAAGGAATGTGCAAATGTTCACCGTATAAAGAATATGTGCAATGTACAGAGATAATAATCCATATGAATGTGTGTTAACAGCTCTTGAACCAAACCCCTGTGAGCATGTACAAGGAACATTTTCTGAGTAATAAATGAGATTCTGAGATGAAGGAATATCTGCAGGTGTTGGAGAGACGCCTGCTGGTCAAAGACAGAACTACAACACAAATACCACAGTGTAAAAACACTCCCTTACAAGAAGTAGAAGAGTGTTGATCAATAAACCTATATTTTATTAGATTATTATGGGTTCTGTACGTAAAATATGAATCTGCAAAGTAAATACTAACTAATAGCTGTAAAGAAAATGTTGTGGAGTAATTATAATAATAATAATAATAATAATAATTTCGCCAAGAGGGATTAATAAAGTGAAGAACTTCAACATTTCCCTCTGTAATGCAGTAAAGTTAAAGTATAACGTGCCTGAAAATGACATTTTTTGTGGGCAGAAGTCTGTTTAAATGCAGCTCTTGGTATGTCTTGTGTCTGTGTCTACGTCCTGTGTACCGTCTGTCCTGCACGGTGTCCTTGTACAGTCTGGAAGGTCCTGTGGTTGCTGTTTTACACGGGTCAGCACACACAGTGTTACTACAGCCTGCGAGCTGCTGTACATTCATCACACACGTCTGTAATTCAACTCATTTCATATTGTGTCATATTTTCTACTCCATCCAGTTGTAATTACTTTCCAGGATCTCCGGGACACTGTGGCATGTGAACAACACCTGGTCCAGGTGTCTGATTATTGTCTGCAGGTGCATCATCAGC
The DNA here is from genome assembly GCA_036023655.1 of Nannoperca australis. NCBI lineage: Eukaryota > Metazoa > Chordata > Actinopteri > Centrarchiformes > Percichthyidae > Nannoperca > Nannoperca australis. The sequence continues at coordinate 53,423 of JAVQJD010050827.1, forward strand.
CAGAGTTACACAGAGGTTTGTCAGTAAAACTAAAAGATATAATGACAGCATTAAAATACTGTTCAAGATCTCATTTAAAAATCTAAATATACTTAAAGTACCAAAAGTAAAAGTCGTCATTATGCAGAACGGCCCATTTCAGATTAATATACATTCTATTACTGGACTATAAGTGTTCATCACTTTAATGTCGCAGCTGGTAAAAGGTGGAGCTCATTATATACTGCTGGGTAGCTTTACAGATAATAATACAGCATCGTGTATTTATATGTTCTGTAAATCATTTTAATCTGCAGAGTCACTAAAGGTGTGGAGAAAAAAAGCAAATATTGTACTTTTCCTCCAAAATGCAGCAGGGTTGAAACGATAAAGTCACATAATACCTTAAAAAGTGTTCTTAAGTAAATTTGAGATCACTTTTGACCCATGTTTCATGTAAAAGACAGACGCTCTATATGATCCACAGGCAGGATGAGACTCGGACCGGCCGGGACTCACCCGCTCCAGCTGGATGCAGAAGGTCTGATCCCAGCTCAGCCTGCTCGCGGCTGCCCAGCGAGTCCGTCCGACCACTCTGGTGTCCAGCCGGAGCACCGCGCTGATCTCCACTGAGGGACAGAACACAAAAACCCACATCTGGCTCATCAGAGGTCTCCAGTGTGTTCACAGGAAGTAGTCTGATTATTATTAACTATCAATGAACACCATAACCAGCAAAGATCAAATGTTAAGTTGCTACAACATGTGCACTTTGTACATCCATCACCTGTTTAATGTGACTTTCTGAAGGTGCACCCCAACGCTCTATTTATCAAGTTCTGCTTTTGTTTTCTATTCCTGGTTTTTGATATTTCTCGTGTTGCTCCTCATTAGCTTCTGTATGACGTGTTGTTGCTCAGCTTTATTGATTTCACACAAGGCTTCTGAGTCTTGTTATAAAGTTGGTACAAGTTCAGAAAAAGAGAGAAAGCAGGAAGGGGCGAGCAGAGGCTGAGTACACCTGGGCAGGTATCCACCCACACACACCTGACTGACAAAGAAACAGCTCAGCAGAAGACTTTCAGTGCGTTCGAATGACATTTGACACTGAAGTCCCCTTGTTAATGTTTTGAATGAGTTAAACTGTGCTGTGTTTTCATTCCCACTGGATATAAACTGAACCAGTTCACTGCTACTTCTTGCTTCTCTTGTATCGTTGTATTTTTGTAAATCTCTTGTAAAGCACATTGAAGTGCTCCCACACTAAGAAGCTCCTCCCACGCACTTTAATGACTTCACTCTCAGTTCTGGGGGTTTGTGTTCATGTTCACATACTGACTCTACAACTAAGAGCACCAGCTAAACATAAAGCTTTAGTGTGGAGCAACCTTTAATGGCATGTTACTCCCACTGAGCCACACAGGACGACCCCGCAGTGATCAAGTAAGTCTCCGACTTCCAACGCTGCAGACTTTGTGATGAGTTTAAACTTGTTGTCGCGTTTGTCGTTCAATTTGAACCAAGTAGACGGTAAATGTGGTGCCATGCAGAACATGGCTTTTCCAAATGACGTAGCCTCCTTCCAACAGAAGATCTAATGTAATAAAACGCAATACGCACTCTGATTGTAAGATTAGATTAACCTTTATATATTTTATGTATTTCATTCTTTACAAGTGCTTTAAATATCTGGACGTGGAAACAAAACAACAAAACACCCTAAATACAACTGAGCAATCTCCACTCTCTCATCGATGAAGACCATGAGATGCAGCTGAAAGCTCTGAAAGCAGCCACTTGAGATTATTTTATACAACTTTTGTTCATACGTCACAACACTACAAGTGTTTATTATTTTGATCATTTCCTAATCATTTCCAAGGAGAGTTTCTGAAGAGAATTTTGTCATTTGGCACTAAACACAAAAAAAAATGCATTTTTCTTTAAAGAAAATATAAAGACGACCAAACAAATACAGATTAATTATTCATTTAATTTTAGAAAACAGTACCTTCCATAGCGGTGGTATTGTCTGCCTTCCTGTGGACACTTTGCTCATGTCATGACTAAATGACTCTCTAACTGTACCAATTAAACAGCTGTTCTATTTTCTCCATAACCAACACAGAAGTTACACATGCACTTACTGTATTAAGATGCATAGTGTTAATAAATCAATAACACGTCACCCTACAGTCTCTTCTACAGGAGCTGAGAAACACAGTCTGTGTAGAAAGCAAAGCGTCCACCTACCAGCGGCCGAAGCGTCCTCGCGGGGACTCAGGTGGTTGTCCTGCGCCGCGTTCGTCAGAGGTTTCAGTAAATCCTCACATCCAAGAAGCCTGACTTCAAGTTGGCCTGAAAAAAGAAAAAAGAGAGAATTTCATTTGGATTCATTAAACAGAATTTACAAAGAAAGCATTTAGTGATGACAGTGTTAGTGTAAGTCCAGTGACTTACTAACCCTGTGTGTTTCCTGTGCCTGCTAAAGGATTTCAGTTAAGAGAGTTGACCAAAGTGAACGCAGGATTTTTAAATTAAACCTTTTGTTTGTCCGCATGAATAAATACATCTCTGTGCTGTCTGGTGCTGCAGACTCTGAGCTTTCACATCCTCTTTTTCTTCGTGTGGCTGTCGAGCTAACATGTCGAGCTAACAGCTGTGGAGCAGAAACTCTCCCCCAGTGTTTTCGCCGCTCTGAGACTCGCTCTCATTATTCGCTGCCAACAGAGCAACTCCAGGATTTGTCTCCTCGTTACATCATCAAAAGAGCTTCTTTTTGTGTGTGCGTGCCTTTTTTCGCCTGGTGAAGGGAGAGACTGGCTTACAGCTGAACCAGCCAAAACCCACAGATTACATCTGATCATGGGCTGCCAGAGGTCAGCGCATGGTAAACCGTGTTCAAGCAGCGGGTGCACATGATACTACTGAGAACTGAGTGTTTGAGTGCAAAAATACACAACATTCAACCGGCAAGAAATGTTAATTTTCAACATGTTCAAGGTTGAAATCTGAGAGAAATGCTTGGTTCAAGCATCAGTGTGACCCCTGAAAGTGACAACTGACGCGCCTCAATTGATGCATGTCAAGTGGAGCTCCTGTGGCGCTCTGCAGGCACCAGATGTGAAATGCCAACACTACAGAAGCAGCGGTGTTTCTGCGGCTGCAGAAAACAACAGCTCTGGTCGCTTTCCAACGTGGAAACCAGGTTTTGTCTCAAACAAACGTTTTAAGTGGCTGAAAAAAACCTTTTCAATGTGATCTTTTATCTCAGAAACAGCTGCGATGATACGCACCAGTCAACGAGGCAGGTCTGATGGAGAAGATGGACGGGGAGGTGGACAGGGGACAACCAGGTCTGGAGTTTTGGGGAGACGGGGGTGCCCCTGAAGGGTCCACCCCCCCTGCAGGCTGCTGTAGAGGCTCCTGGTTCCTGTGCTTGGGGCATTTCTCCAGGGACAGCCGCAGAAGATCCAGCTTCTGGGAGGACTCGTGCAGCCGGGACTGAGCCTGACGGGAAGACAAGCGCTCGTTAGTGTTGCTCCACCTTTAGACTTCAACCAGGATCCACAACTTCTGCTTTTACTTTGCATATTTGATGTTTTGAATGAACTCTTAAAGGATGAGTGATGTTGGATGTATTTGCTCGTTCAATACACAAAACGAACACTTTATATTACTGGTTTCCATTCACTTCTGTGTGGCAGGAAAATCAAACAGCAATCTCTTCAGTTCAGGTAATTACATTACCACACAACAATGATGCTTACACCATGATGCAGACTTGATTACACAACTCAAGCCAGTTTGAAGCTGTGATCTTATATATATATATATATATATATAGACTCTACAGGATCTACAATCTAAAAATATCTGAATCAGCCTTCGAAACTGAGCCAGTCGTGACTTTACAGTGCAGCTACCAGATAAAACAACTGTATCTCTTCCCCGCATGTTTACATCGTACACCACTGTTCCCCTGGACCCAGCGTCCTACCTCAGCCAGCGCCTCCTGGTCCAGCGATGAGATTCCCTCCAGCTGCTTCACCACATCTCTGGCCAGCAGCAACGCATCTGTCTCTCTCTGCATGTAGTGCTGCAACTCTGCCCAACGGGCATCCACGGGGCTGACAGCGAGCGGAGAGACCCCTGACAGGAAACCAGGAAGAGTGTTTCAGAGTGAAGACGAGCGAGACATCCTCATAGATCCTCACTTCATTCCTGCAATCAATATTTATAAAGCTGGAGTGAGCCACTTTTCTCTAAAATGTCACTGTTCTCCAGGCAAAGGTCTCAACATCACATCTCTTATGTCTCCTGGCATTTAGCTGACACTTATCTGAAATGTCTGAGAGCTCTAAAAGACGAGATAAAGATGAATGGGAGAAGGAAAACCCCTTCACCTGTCGCTGAGTTAATATGAGGAGACAAGCGCTGGAGATAAAGGCTGTTAGATACAAATGTGGTACTTTGGCATGAAAGGATTCTGACTTATGAATGTCTGGTTTTAAAGATTTGATCCATTTCAACGTTGATTTTCCTGAACAGTTTTCCTGAGGGGGAATCTACACCCTGTGTTAAATGGTTTCTGTTTGTTGTACGTTTTTTAGGAAAAAGCATTAATTCTGTACTTCATTTATTTCATTTCTCAACAGTTTGTAATAAAGTCCTGCACATTCCTCCCAGGGTGTGGAAGATGATCGCTCTTGTGGGCAAAAACAGCAGTTATTTCCACTCTATTTAGATGTTTCTACAGAAACTTGATGTATTTCCATGCACAGTGAATCAAACTTCCCGCAACAGTTCCCGGCAGACCACAACATTATAAGGAATCGATGAGAGGAAAGCAGGTCGAGGGTCAGGAGGAGGAAATATGAGCCGAGGAAACAAGGAACAGAGCTGCTGCTCTCGTGTTTCACACTTTACTCTCGAGCCAGGAAGCGTTTAGTAAGTTTCACCTTATTCTACAAATAACACTCACACAGGTGACAGTTGGCAGGACCTTTAACCAGTGTGGGGTTTTGATTCTAGCACTGAATTAGTTACTGACACTCAGTATCTCTCAACTCCACCTTTTTCAAACCAAAGCGCTGTAGTTTCTCCACAGGAAATGCTTTGAAACATTATCTTGATTGTTTTGGGGACACTGAAACTAAAATAATTCCATTTCTGCAGCTTGTTTCAACATCCTCTTCGGCGAAAGGGAAAGCTCCGGCGTACTTTTACTGCCTTTAATTGAACTGAATTATTCATTAAAGCATCGCAGTCTCCAACCACATGTATGGATTAACGTCAGCAGGAAAGAAACGTAATGATAAAATTTGCAATGTTTGCAAAAGCGCCTGAGATGCACTTGCGCTTCACTTAGATTTATAAGTTTCACAAAGGATTTGTACCCACAACTCCCTCTTTTACCTCTACACACTGTTTTACCTTGTGACTCCCAAAAACAATAGTCTTTGTAACTTGTGACCCCTGAAACAGGATGAGGACATCGTCCTCTGACACCAAACAAACCCTTTTCCTGCAGTGTATCTGCTGTATTATCTGCAGGGAGTTATAGATCCTGTTATTAATACATTTCTTTACCAGATGCTGCAAACGTCGAGTTTTCACAACTCAAAAAAACAGGCATTACAGTTGTATTATTCCAATATGTTATGATCTATTATGTTTTCACATGTCTGCTTTAATGAGTTCCTCCTCATTTAGAAATTCTGACTGTAACAAATAATCCATGAATTGTGATGATTTCATGCTCCCTTTGAGCTACTTTACATGCTAGAAGATGTTTAGAGGCTTGGTAATATCCTTAAAAAAACAGCCCTTCTTGACATCCAGTGCATCCTTCTGTGACCCAGGACTCTGACCTCCGTGTGTAGAGCTGTCATGGTTCCCGCCACCACTGCTGCTGCCAGCCTGGGTGACTTTGATAATCTGCAGTCGGATCAGCTCGATCTTGGAGCGGCTATCCTGCAGCATCTGCTGAGCCGTGGACAACATCTGATCCTGGATAACGACATCACATCAAGAGACAACAAGCCCCACTTTATCACCACGCTCCCCCCCACACCACCACCACCACAAACAACACACTGACTGAATATAGTTGATCATAACAAGGAAATCACACTCAACTCATTTGCATACTGGACAACAACACGTGCCAGAGCAGAGACGGGATGTTCAGATCAGGTGGAAACAGTATGACTTTGCACTTCACTCACCTCGGGCTGATGCGCTCGCTCCTTGCTGAATAAGGATTAATTTGTCATCCTCGGTGGAGGTGGAGGAGGGAGGACTTCTCAGGTTGCGCCTCTCTCCACCTTCACTATCCTTGAAACACAAGTCCCCTGATTTTATGGTGCGTTCACACACACACACACACTTTGACTGAGGGCTCTTCTGATGCGGCTCCTACATCTTGAGACCTGGATCACACAGCCGGTCCTCCTGTTGGTTTGTGCTTTCTTGCAGACTCCTCTGCAGCATCCCCTTCCCACTGCATCCTCATCCTCTGCTCTGTAGCTCTCTCTCTCTCTCTGTGTCTCTTGTAGGGGGGTTTCTCTCTGCAGGGGGAGAGCCTTGCTGGCTTGCTTGCTTGCTGCTTGTCTGACAGTGCTGACTGTCTGCTCTGGGCTCCGCATTGGCCGCTGCAGGACCACATGTTCCTGTGCTGCCACCAACCAAAAGACAAACCCAGCGCTGCTGCTGCTGTCTTCCTCTACGGGACAAGGCAGACACCAGCCTGCAGTGTTCAGGACGTTACCGACAAGACACATGAGATAAACATACTGACAGCAGTAAACAAACACACACACACCCAGGCGGGGGGACACGAAGGACTGTGCTGACCGTGATCGTGGACATACAGCTAGGTTTGCTGGCAGCATTGTGAATTCCCACTGTGGATGTTGTTGTTGTTGTTGTTGTTGTCCTCTTTATCAGTCTGTTGTCCTGTCAAATGATAGTGGCGACTGTCTGAAAGCCATTAATAAACATGTAAACACGGAACAGACTGTCATTCCTCACCGTACACTTGTCGTAATTGGCCTATTACACGTCCTATTTACGCGTTTCCCCGCTAAATAGAACAAATGTAAAGTTATTACCTAGACATGACATTGTTTATGAACACAGAAAAGGAGATTTAACCCAAACTAATCTAAAACAAAGAATTAGCAAAACTGTGACTTAACGGGCTAATTTGCCCTAAACACCAGAACGAGGCTCCAGCCTCAACTGACATTCGGCATCTTTTTTTTTTTTTAAGTGCGCAAGTGCGAGTCGGTCCAACTGGAGGTTTGGCCTTCCCCGAATAAACGTTAAAAAAATGCTTTTGGCCGCGATAAAATTTTTTAAAATATTAGTAATAATTTGAGTTTTTTTAAAAGTTCACCTTCGGGTGCGATTTGAAGAGATGAGACGGTATTAAATCAACAAATTGGAGCCGAGCAGTGAGACCTATTTTGAGAGGCGGAGCTCGTCGCGTCTCCATTCGGCGAGGCGCGTTCGTAATGAAAGGAGCGCGTGAGCAGCGCTTGCCGTGACTTCCTCGCTCATCGGCAGCTACATTGTGTGGAAGGCAGCACGTTGTCGGCTTCTGCACACGCTGAACTTTACGCCGAATTAACGTTCTCCTATTCGAGGAGAAACCGGATTCAAAGCCACCAGCTATTTTCTTTACGTGTGTAAGTCACCACTCAGCTTGTGAAAACATGTCGGCTTCGGCGGCAAAAGTGAGTAAAAAGGAGCTGAACTCGAACCATGACGGAGCGGACGAAACCTCCGGTAAGGGGAATGGCGGCCTCCTGTTCACCGCCATTTTCAGTTTCCTCTCTTATCATAATGTGCATTGCCACGGGTGTGCAATATAGTTTATAATTATTGTGTGTATTGTTTGGATTTTGCTCCGTGCCCCGGGATCGTCTTTGTTGCGGTCGCTGCGTGTATTCACATTTCGAGAACAGCAGCTAGCTCGTCAGCTAACGCGGTTATTAGCATGCCGCTACTCCTGCCTGCTGTTGTTCAGTTCAGACCGGTGCTGAGAGGCCATGTTAGCTAGTTGATTTAGCATCATCAGCGTGGCCAGTTATGTCGTTGGCTACCGACTGAGTGTCCGTAAGCGATGCTGGAGGATCAATATTGTGTGTGCCGTTTGTAAAATCACCTCCAATTGACCAATACGTGTTTACGTTGCAAGTATAGCGTTTAATAACCGTAAAAAGATGGCTATTTCATTCGGGCATTAGCAGTTAGCCAGCTAGTGTTGTTGTTGTAATGTTACCTAACGCTAGCTGACGACGTTGTGTTTTCTAACTAAGAAATGCATCTAAATTCCCCAGCCAAACTAAATAATTATTACATTTAATCGACTGGATACAGGACTACGTCGTGTGGGCATCGGTTTTATAGTTAAGGGGGGTCTATTTTGGCATCTGTCCTAGCTCGGGTCTTTCACGTTATCGCGGCTCTGTGTGCAGTCAGATGTCCCACATTTAAACCACGCGGCCTCGTCGGTCGCAGCCGGCAGGAAACGGCGAATGTTTGAGCCGCTAGAGCTGCAGCTATTGGCCGCTCACATTATCTTCACCTCCGGGTTTTACTCTACCAGATAAACGCACACATCTGCCATAACTACCGCGTACTAACGATTGATTACTTATTGTAAACACCGAAACTATTGCAATAGCGAAACGTGCCTCGGTTAGTAAACGGAATCAGTCAACTTAGTTGAGACTATATTTTAAAAAAGTAACTCTGTTATTAATTAACTTTGATTTATATATTTATACGTAGTTTTGCACGAGTAGATATTTTTTATTTATTTAATATCTGTTGTGTTGTTGGTCCTTCTCTACGATAAGATAGATAACTTGTGTAACACACTTTATTTCTTTCTTTTCCCACAGAGAAAGAGCAGCAAGAAGCTATTGAACACATTGATGAAGTTCAAAATGAAATTGACAGGTAATACATTTTTTATTCTAAATTATTAGAGATTAGGCTCCTTGTTAGGGCTGAGGATGTCTGTCCAGCAGAAAACCGAGGTGATTTGTACTTTTAAAGGAAGAGGAACTGAAAACCTGCAGAATCTCTGCCCTCCATGGTGTACTGTAGTGTTTGATGTCCCTGTGCATCAATGAAATGTAGAATTGACTGCATGTAGAAACAACTGAAATTAATAAACAGTTGAAACAGATTTTTTTTAAATGTATATATTTTTTTCTTCTTCTCCAGGTTGAACGAGCAAGCCAGTGAGGAGATCCTCAAAGTAGAACAGAAATACAACAAACTCCGTCAGCCATTCTTTCAGAAGAGGTCAGAACTGATCGCCAAAATCCCCAACTTCTGGGTCACCACGTTTGTCAACCATCCACAAGGTGAGAAATTCAACACACGGTTTTATCTCAAATAACTAGTTAGAATGATTTTGGATAGTGACTCGAGTTAAAGAACGGCCTGTATAATGCGTTTCCTCCACAGTATCTGCTCTACTGGGAGAGGAAGATGAAGAAGCACTTCATTACCTGAGCCGAGTGGAGGTGACAGAGTTTGAAGACATCAAGTCGGGCTACAGAATAGATTTTGTAAGTAACGGGATGTAACACGCGCGCAACATGGAGGTTCAAGTTGGTTCTTGTGTTCTTACCTGGGTGCATTTTATCTTCTAGTATTTCGATGAAAATCCGTACTTCGAAAACAAAGTACTTTCCAAAGAGTTCCATTTGAACGAGAGCGGAGATCCATCTTCAAAGTCAACAGAAATCAAATGGAAATCAGGAAAGGTGTGTGGCTTTGTTTTTCTACTTGATATTCTGTTTTCTTATTTATTGATATCTAGACTGTCACAATGCTAGATTGGTGTTCTTAAAAAAAAACTCCAAAGCTTGCACATCGGAAGTTTCCAGTTAGACGTTTAATTTCTGTCCATGTGTTTGTAGGACCTGACCAAGCGCTCCAGCCAGACACAGAACAAAGCAGGACGGAAGAGGCAACATGAAGAGCCAGAGAGCTTCTTCACCTGGTTCACTGATCACGCTGACGCCGGCGCCGATGAGCTCGGGGAGGTCATCAAGGACGACATCTGGCCAAACCCTCTGCAGTACTACCTGGTATTGCTTGTAACATTTACATTTCCCAAGCTGCCACAACCAGCAGGAGTTCATTCATTTACTAGATGTGTATCTTTGTGTGGATGTCACGGGCACTGTTTCTTGCTGATTTAAAATATAATATTCCACCCACCAAGGCAGCAATGTTTCTGATCGTCTGGTGTAACTGAAGGACTAATAGTGATTCTTACGTCTAGGTTCCTGACATGGATGACGAAGAGGGAGAAGGTGAGGACGACGAAGAGGACGAGGAGGGTCTGGAGGACATAGATGAGGAGGGAGATGAAGATGGAGAGGAGGACGAAGAAGACGACGGAGAAGATGGAGAGGTAAGTTGATAAAGTCCAACGGGGTGTCGTTTATTGTTAGTTTTTTTCCAACACTTGCTGACTGTCCGATGTCGTCTGCTTTCAGGATGACGAGGGTGAAGACGACTAAGAAGTAACATCTACCCAGACCCTCAACCTTCTATTTCCTGTTTGATTTTTCCACTCACGTTCGGGAGCAAACGTTTTAATTTTTTTTCTTTTCTTTTTTTTTTATTATCCGTGTGTGCTTCGTTTTCCATTCTGAGGCCTCTTCACTTGTTAGTGCCATGTTTCGTTCCTTTGACCCATCATAGGCCAATGGCACTTTGCCCTGAATTGTGAGTACCATCCCCAAAGTCATCTCAAAAATAATAATAAAAAAAGTATAAAAATAGAATCAGCACGGCATCCTGAGTAGAATTTGAAGACAAGTCGCACAGAATTCCTCCTGTTCAAGGTCGTGTGGTAAATTGACTAAAGCCATGGAGTAGTGACCCAGTGCTAGTTTACCTCAATATTTTCTTTTCCCATTATAATTTTGTTTTTTTTCAGTTGGGGTGTTGATCCCTTGAAGAAAAGCTTATTTTTCCCCTATGTGGCTAACGAGTACCAGCTCATTCCTTTGACTTGTAATGTTTAGGGGGAGGGGGTGGGGTAAGCTGGGGAGGGGCAGGAGTATGTTGGTTATTGGGGAGAGTGGTTATTTTGACACCATTTCTATGGGACTTTTTTTTTTTCATTGTATTGTTTTACAGATATCCATTGAGATTTGAAATGACATTTTTAATAAAGAACAAAATGGAAAAAAAAAAATCAAGCTTGTAAATCTTGGCCCCCACTGCTTCATGGGTAAAACAAACCTGTTATCTCACAGAATTTACATTTAATCACACTTTCCTTTTCCGCTGGGGGGAGAAGAAACTGTTTTAAATTTGAGGTGTAAAACTTGCTTTGTTACAATAATAAAACTTACTGTGTTTACATGTGTGGGAGTTTTCAAACCAAGTGGGTGCATAGAACTTGAGTTTTCTGCAACAGCAAAGGCACCTGGGTTAACTGCACAGTCAGAAGTCCATCAGTTCATGAAGGATTTTGGAGTCATTAGCAGACTTGAAGCAAAGTCTTCTGTTAATAGGTGGTGGGTGATTAAAGCTAAGAAGGTGTGCTCCGACTCCTCAAATCGGGTTTTTGTGATTGTTTCTGACCAGTCGCTCGGCTGGAAGGCCCAACCTGGAGTGAGAAAACACAAAAAAGTTGTGAATTTAGACGTTCATAAACTTGGCATCACACTATATATACCATTATAAAATATGACGTGTATTCAAATAAGTGGGACCGTCAAATGAAGCCTTTTCCCTGCTGCTTGCTCAGTGTGCATAACTTCTCTTTGAGATTAAGTTAAGATACAACTTGCTCCCAAATGTGAGATACCAAACGCTGATCATAATAAAGTATGGTGTAAGTATTTCATGTTACCAAGTGTGTATTCCTAGACAGGTGACTTAACTTAAGTTATTGCTTGCACCATAATTAAGATTTACAATACTAAATCCTGTGTATATGTGTTTATACAAGAACATTTCTCCAAAGTTATAAATATGCAGAAATACTTTTTAATATGAAACAGATGCAAGTATTGGATAAGTTACACGGGTGTACATACATTTATTTAATAAAGCTACTTTCATAATTAAGACTTGCTATACCAAATAAATGAATGTAGGCAAGCTGTTTGTTTTACTCCATAATAGACAATGAATTATAATATACTAGATCCTGATTACTACAGTTTAATGGTTTTTAATGTCACTATGACCGAAACAGACTTAACATTTTTATTTCTTGGGGGTCGAATATTTGTGTCTCATCTCACAGACCTCGTGAAGATGTTGTTGAAACTGCCGTCAGTGATATACATGCATTGTTTGGGGATTTTGGAGATGAATGGTGCATTTTCTGCACCATTTACGGGCTCGTACCCACCTAAATGCGTTTTACAGCGAGGACAAGTGGCCACCGTCCACGAGAACCCCGGAAACCAGGAGAAGTGTTTATCTGCCGGCCAGTGCTGGGTAACATCCGCTTTTCTGAACGTAATTACTTCAAACTTGTGTCCGTGGGGGTTTTCGAAAAGCTGGATGTTAACCCTTCGGCCCCCGGCCAACGTGTAGTTGCGGCTGGAGAGTGCCAGCCGGCTGGGGACGAAGTGGGTGTCCGCGCCGGACGCTATCTCGTGTCCGCACGCCCTGCACAGTATCAGGCTGGCGGGGCTGGTTCCCCGCTCCTCCGCCACCACGGGAGCACACGCCTCACCGGGCAGGTATACAGCGGGATAAAACAGGAGTACAACGGAAACATACTGCATCATTAGCCTCTCCAGCTGCTTGACCAGCCGCCGCAGACTCGGTTTACACCTCATTGCTACCTCGCACGCAAGCTAATCACAAACTAGCTAGCCTAAACCTGCTAGCAGCTTTGTTTTTAGCTGCGGTGGCGCGTCGAGCGAACATCGATGAGTGTCATTTGGCTATCAGACACCAATTGAAGTACATCCGATGTATCACTTGAATGTGTTAAATCGATCAAAGAACTACTAACATGCAGTGTTAATATATATACACTACTGTGGTGATTCGTGAACTTAGACGACGACTAGCTTAGCGTTAGCTTATTCGTCAGGCTAACTAAAGTTCGGAAATGCCGTTGAAAGAAACCGGAAATGCGGTCATCGCAACCATTTCCTACTCTTAACTGCGCACATTACACGTTATAGCACAACCGTCACATTAAAGTGTCATTTAACAGTTTAAAAATGAAACTGCTTTTGTAGACAAGCCATTTTACGTCTACTTCCCCTACATTTGAACTACACAAAACCATTTTTTTGTGTAACCCGTGCTCACCACCATTTTGGGTTTCATACTGCTTTTTGGGATTGTTTTATTTATTTATTTATTTATTTAAGAAAGAGGGGTGGTTAGACACACAAATATACTGTTCATTAAAAAAAACACAAGATAGTAGTTTTATATAGAAGATGGCCCTGTAAATGCGTTTGAATAGTTAGCGTTTAGTTTAAACATCACCCGTTAGTTCAATGGTTACCACGGGCAACGCGTATCTAAAACTCGCCTCGACCAATCACAGAACGGGATATTGCAAATGAGCCAATCAGGGCGGTCGTCTGTCGATCCTAACGACCGTCCGCTGCGCAGACAAAAGTCCAGATTTATCTTGGAAACATGTAACGTGGCGCGGTAATAATGCACCTCCGCGTTTTAATATTTGCTTGGTTTCGGTGTTAGTTGGTAACTAAACGCGGTGTGAATGTTGTTGTAAAGAACACTGAATGAAGAACGTCTCGAAAGAATGAAAACCCGGGATTCACCACCACCACCACTACCGCCGCCGGTTCATGTCCACGTACCGGAGACCACACCTGTACACGTCCACATGAGGCGGAGTCCCAGCAGGACCCCACAGGTGAGGACACTAACGTGGAAATGCATATTGATGTTTTTCAATGCTGATGGGGATCAAAGTGCACAGTGTTATCTAATATGTGAAATTCATCACCTGTCTGTTTTCACCTGCACTGGTTTTACTAGTTTCTTTACAGCAGCATGTCATTTGTACTTGTTAACATACTTTTTAAAGAGTTTACAAATAAATAAATACATCATTTAGAGGACGAGGATGCTACAATAAGTGTTAATGCATTGGGACTCCTCCTTTTTGTTCAGCAGAACAGGACAAAAGATGCCCAAGTGAAGGGGGACGGAGGGAGGCCAAAGGTGCCGTGGATTCCTCCAGGAAGACTGTCCTGCCGAAGACACGTGGGTTCACACAAGTGTCTCCTTACAGTAAAGCCAGTGGCAATAAACGCGCTGGGAAATAAACACAAGTGGGGAGAGGAAGGGATATTGGTGCAGGCATTCACTGCCCCGACAGGACAGACAGGTTAGACAGGAGCGCTGAATGTGGTCAAACAAAACCGATCAGCTGAGTGACGGTTCAGTTGAAACAGCAGCATGCACAGCAGAAATCTGACCCGCCTGAGAAACGTAGGAGTAAAGTAAAGAGACTGGTGATGGATAGAGATTCACCCAAGGCAGTGAAGGCTGATCCTGTGCTTTAGCAGCACCGCAGGGGAACGGGATGGTTTTGTAATTAATGAGCACATAAACATAAAGCACGACGATGGAAGGGATCCACAGACATCAGAAATCCTTTATTAGTCTCGCAGTGGAGAAATTTACATTGTTGCAGCAAAAGTGTTCAGTGCAGGAGGGAGAAGATAAAATAACGTAAGTTGAACTTATAAATAAAGTGTGTGTTCACTGAACATGCGTCTCTGTCGTTTGTGTGATCAGAGAAGCGGAGGAGTGCAGCATCGGTCACAGAGTGGATTCAGACACCAGCGTGATGAAGAGGAGCAGGACGAAGAGCTTGCTGCAGTATCCACAAACCTCAGCGTCCTGCTCAGAGAGCAAGAAAGCACTCGTCGTGTAAAGAGGTAAGAGCCTCTTCAGCAGCCGCAGAATAACAGTGTTCAAAACGACGCGAGCACGTGTACTTTGCATTTCTGCAGACGTTTTGTCTTCTGGTGTTGAGATGTAGACGATGGTGACCCCGGCAGACGCAGTGTGACGACAGCTGGATTTACACATCTGTTGCCTGTTTGCTCGCAGGTCGGATTCTCGGGGCCACCACAGAGACACGCACGAGCTCCTGAGGGCGCTTGTAGAAGTAGAAATCGATGGCGTTGCAGTAGCCAATCAGCTGACAGCTCTGAAGGAAACTGTCGACAGCTTCACTAAGGTACATTTGGCACCGAACAATCATTGTGTGAGATGTAGTCGGCGAGGAGGACGAATGGAGGGGGGACTTTTATTCAGCATCTCTCTTATTCAGGACAAGCGGGTATCAAAGTTGCACGCAGCGTCGCTGGGACGGCAGCAGGAGGTGCTGCTGGAGAAGATCGAGATGTTCGGCGCCACAAACCACGGCCTCCGAGAGCTCCTCAGAGAGTGGAGCGAACACGAGGTACAGGAAGTAGAAGACAGCTGGAGGAGAGCCAACGTCAGCGCGCCACAGTTCAGTTCTGACCGCCGTCTTTGCGTCCACAGAGAGAATCGTTGGTGTGGTCCGAGCAGAAAGACGCCTTGAAGAAGAGGATGGCCGACAGCGAGGCAGAGAACATCGTGAGTGCTGCCTTCCCCCTCACTTCCTGTATCATCAGACACCAGACGTCTGAGGAGGTCTTTCTTGTCTTACAGCGACTTTGGGCCAAACTCGCCACCAGGGAGAAGGAGGCTTCTGCGCTCGCCCAGCATTTGGACTTTGAAAAGGTTTGAAACAAACATACCGTACACAGCCACGGCCACGGCGGCTTTCTTTATTTGCACATTTCAAAGTGCAAACTCCCGCTCAGCCTCTGCTTCCCTCCGTCACGGCAGGACAACGCCAGGACCACGCAGGATCTGTCCAGGATCCTGCAGTCGACCCGCGACCATCTGGAGGCTGAGCTGAACAGAGCGGACGCTGAAAAGGAGCATCTGGCTGCTGAGCTTCAGGTGTGTGAACATAAAACACACACACACACACACTGTCAGATGTGTACCAGGTGTTTTTATCAGGCCACTGTCTGTGTTCTCCTCTTTTAGCCTTCTTTCTAGCCAGCTAGTGATCATCAGTCGTTATATTACATGTGGTGATGATTTTAGACTCTAAAGTCCTGAGAGGAGGCTCTGGAGCGTCGGTAGCTCGCTCCTTTGTGGCGTGCAGCAGCCGTGTGAGCCTGGTGAGCCAGAGAAACATCTCAAACACCTCCTGCTGCTTTGCCTGCATGTCACACTGTGTGCAGCCCTACAGAGTATACATCCTTTAATCTTTAATACCTGGTGAACATGACTTGGGACGTTGTGTACAGTATATCTAGTGTTACCTGGTCTTTCAGGATGGCCTCATTTCACCCTGTGACACTGACGTCTCATCACTTTCTGTCCGAGCAGCATGTTTAAACCGGATGTGTGAACGTCTCTTTCCTTCTCTGGGTGGAGCAGAGGATGCAGCAGAGCCACGAGCAGCAGCAGGAGGAGCTCCTGGCTCTGCAGGAGGAGCTGCAGACCCTCAGGCAGCACAGAGGGGAGGCGAAGGAGGAGCAGGGGAGGCAAGACCAGGAGGCGCTGGTCCTGCTGACGCAGCAGGCCGAGCGAGCCGAGGAGTCCGCCCGGCAGCTGGAGGCCAAACTGCAGGAGAAGGTGCGTGTTCAGCCACACCACCATGGCTGAAAACCACACATGCACCAGAAAATGACAAAGTCAAAGTCAAGCCGCAGACCTCTGTGTGGTCTGTCCTGCATGCAAATGAGTTTTCTCACTGGTGGCGTTGTCTCGTCTGATCACACGCTTTTATGCAAATCCAGTTGAAAGGGAGTTCAGCCAGCCTCTTGGTTCAGTCGCAGTATTCCAGTGACACAGAACAGAACATCTCAAATACCATGTAAACATAACATGTAAGATAACTTGAACGGTAATGATATGTCAACATGTTGTTTGAAGGAATCCCAGTTGGCTCAAGCTTTGTCCACGTCCAGCGACTGGTGCCTCCGCCACTCTCAAGAGGCCGCCGCTAAAGGCCAGCTGCAGGAGGACGCCTCTGCTCTCAGACTGTGAGTGCCCGCTCACAGTTAGCTCGTTAGCTGCTGTAAAACATCGCCATGTGCACCGCGGTGAGGAAACATCGTGATGTGCAGAGAGGAAACGTTCACAAACAACATCTGTGGTATTTCATACAATCGTGGTGTCTTTTTCATGATAACATTTAGATTTTTATGGTTTTCTAACACACATTTGTGTCAGCACTGCACGCCTCTAGTAGAAAAATCCAACTTGTTCATCGGGGCATCATGAATTATTACTTAAAGCCTGAGTCTCTGTCTCTGCTGCCTCGTATCACTCCGCCAAGCCTCTACTTGCTCGGCTAGATCCGCGTGTCTCCGACAGAGTGATGCGTTGTCTCTCGAGCAGATCGCCTCACCTCCGTTTCACCAACTGTTCTTACTGGGGCGCTGTGATTGGCTGGTTACGTGCTAGCTAACCCTGATTGGTTGTTTGATTCAGACCAGGTCAACTCATTTCATTTCAACACAAATTATAATGAAATGTTTCCCACTGCAGCTTTACACATTTGAATGAGCAACATTAAATGTGGAATAATGTAAATAATGATGTAAAAGAAACCTTTTTGTATGTTTCCGCACAGCAGTTGTCATTTCACTTGTTGTAGTGTTACTTTGATAAAACTGGACTTGAAATATTCAGAAATGTCATTTTCTGGTTGATGGAAACGAGTAAGTCCCAAAAAGAAACAACAGAACTTCCTCCGTCACAGTCAGGTGACGGAGCTGAACTCCCGGCTTCACTCGGTGGAGGAGAGGGGTCGGGCGGAGAGGGAGGAGCTCAGGGATCAGCTGCACCACCTCAGCGCTGACAACGCCTCCACAAGGCTGCACAACCAACGACTCAAGGTACCGTCAGAACAACCCGCAGCCGGTCTGTTCAGTCCAGCCAGAGCTCCTCGTCCGCCACCAATATAGAATATTATATTATCATGTTTAGAAAGTTTAGAGTTTATTTCTGTTGTTTTGCAGCTTTTACTGTCATTTTCTTGACCAACGTGTCTTCTACTGTTTTTATCTCTCCTGGGGACTGAATGTGTTTCAACACGCGGTTCAGGCTCAGCTGACGTCCTCGGAGGAGAAGCTCGGGGGTCTGCAGTCTGAAGCCCGCCACCTGAAGTCCGCCATCAAAAAGCACGAGAACCTGGTGGAGAAATACAAGAAGAAGGTACAGGCACGCCACTCAGGCTCTGGACAAGGTCTTGAAAGTTTGGGAAATGTTATGTTTCAAGGTTAGGAGCATGTTTGAGTTTCAACATAGTAAAGTTCTTGTGTTCGTTCACAGGAAGATCAGTTCCTCTGTTGATCGCTCGCTCTGGGAATTAGGAAGCATTGAATAATCACGATGAATACGTGCGATCACAGTTAATATAAACAGCAGAGGGAGCAGATACAGTGGAGGCTGTGGGTGTAAAGGAATGTTTTTAGATGTGATGGTAAAGGCTTCGAGGATCTGGAAATGTTGGGTTTAGGTACCTTGAAAGTGCTTGAATTTGACTGAGATTCACAGCTCCTCTGTGCAGGTGCAGCAGGCTCGGCTGGAGTCGGAGGAGCGCCTCCTGCAGCTGGAGGTGACACAGAAGGAGGCGCGGGAGGTGAAGGTGAGCCTGGAGAGGGAGAAGGAGCAGGTGAGGAGGGAGCTGCTGGGCCGCCTCAGAGAGCTCCAGGCGCTGCCCGACAGGCTGAGGAGGACCGAGCAGCAGCTCCGAGGCGCCCGGCAGGAGGCCGACGCCCACGAGAGGAGGAACATGGAGCACAGCTCCGCCCTCTCTGACGTCAGACACAAGGTACCTGACAGCCTGAGCGACGCGAGTCGGGATGTTACTTTCTTTGTGTTGTTGTTAAACAGAAGTCACAGGAGAGCTTCAGCTCAGTGGGAAGCAGGAAACCTGCCGGGTTAAAGCTCTTCTGAGCGTCCTAGTTGAGTTGGACCTGAGGGACGTGTTGGCTGTGATACTGCAGGGCGATGCTTTACATGTGGCTCTGATGTTTTAGGCTATTTATTTGAGAGCAGGCAGCATAGAGGTGACAGAAAATGAGTGCCGAGACACAAAGGATGACGTGCAGCAGAGGTCCCTGGCTGCACTGCTGCTACGTGACCGGAGATTTAGACCCTCAGACCACAGAGGAGGATTTCAACAAGGTGTTGCTTCCACAGGTGGAGCAGCAAGGCTCTCAGCTGGAAGCGATGCAGCAGAGGAACCTGCTGCTGCAGGAGGAGAACAACGTCCTCACGGAGAAAATTCAAAACGTCCAGAGGTAACTCTCACTTACAGAACAATATGTACGTTTAAGACTGATGGTTTCCATAAATGTTCCAAACTACTGTTGTTGTTGTTGTTGTTGTTGTTATTGTTGTTGTTGTAGGCGGCTGGAGAACATGGAGGGTGAAAACAAAGACATGAGTGAGGCTCTGTCCTCGAAGGACGAGCGCGTCCGCAGCGCTGAGCAGCAGCTGGAGGAGAAGAGCCGCGAGTGCAGCGTCCTGTCCAGGCGTCTGCAGCAGGCTCTGGACGACACGCAGAGACAGGTGTTGTACCTGTCCATCAGCGGGCCGTATATTTCTAATCAACACACGTTTGTTACACCTGTTACAGTCCTTTTTTCAGCGCAGTTAAAGCCTGAATGAGTGTTTTGTGACTATTTAATATCACTGAAGTGTTGACGTGTTGCTGCACAGACAGATATTGGGGCAGGCTGTAAATAAAAAGAGCACTGGTGAATGATTTAGGCCGTCAGTTATTGTGTTATGATGGACTTTTGATCTGATTCTGTCTGAGCTGATGTTGGATTATTAAACTGTGAATTGAAGTTCAACAGAACAGAAGCAGATTAATGACGCACGACCGCTCAGGATATCTTCTTCTACTCTTTCAATAACTTGTTAACAGGACATGCATGGCTCTCTCCTGCTCTGAGAGTTTTGTTGTAGTACCGGCACACTACAGTCCATGCTAACGTCCTTTGTGGCCTGCAGGTGGACGACAGCATGCAGAGGGTTTTGGCCAAAGAGAGAGAGTCTCAGTCTAAAGCCTTGGACCTGCAGAGCCAGCTGAGCCGAGCCCAAACCGAGCAGAGTCAGCTGCAGCGAAGCAAGGAGGAGGCGCGTCACGATGTGCACGGGTTTACATGTTGGACGTACAGCTGTTGGTTCTCCAGCTGAACACCGCTGTGTTTCTGTTCCCCTTCAGATGGAGCGGCGCTTCCAGAGTCAGCTGCAGAACATGAAGGACAGGCTGGAGCAGTCCGACTCTACAAACCGCAGTCTGCACAACTACGTTCATTTTCTCAAGACCTCGTATGGAAACGTGTTTGGTGACTCTTTGCTTGCAAGCTGACCAGCATTCATCCATTCCCAAAGCACTGTATTCGACCTAAATGACTTTTTGTTTTTTTACTAATTTTGACTTGAGAGTTTTATATACCATCTATGAAATGAATAAAACATTTTAAAATGATGATTTTAGTTGCCTTAAATTAATTAATATTCTTGATATGATGTGAGTCTTGATCCTGATGCCATTGTTTCATCTCTCATGTATCTGAATTTCAAAACGGTTTCACCTTTATGCAAATCCACACATTTTGTTCAGACAGAAGAACATATAATTAACACCGTTTTAGTTTCCTAAGTGATATATATTATGCCACTGTATAACAGAAGCCTTCTTTACAGCCAAACTGAAGTCACATGAGACTCCCATAAAGAAATAACCTAAATATAATATTTTCGCTTTACTCATGCCAAACCCCATTTAGAACTTTGATAATTCAAGATATTCTTAAAAAACAATATAACACATAAATTCTGACATTTTATAAATTACTCGGCTCGGTTCTTTTACTCGGTTTTAATCTGATGCAACAAAATCTTGCTTATTTTAAATGTCAACATTTAGAATTGGGTCGTCAGAGAAACGTGGCGTAGTAACACAGCACCATGTACCAGGTACAACTATTACATATAACGTATACTGGTGAATGACTTTTACGCCGAATTTTGTGTATCATATGTGTAATGTCTATTATTATTATTGTTGTTGTTTTGGCGTGAGATGTGAGTATTTAAAGAAGTACAACAAACATATAATGGACTTACGTCCGCTTGAGAGACTAATAATATGATGCACGTTTTCAAACCTACAGGCTTATAAATACTGTCACTTGTAAAATAAATCTTGTTATTATGTAGTTTACATTTTATCGTGTGTAATTCTATTTATTTGACATCCCCATAAACCACAACGTAAATATAATAAGGGAACGGACCAGCCGGAATAATAGAGCGTCTGTTTCCCGTCGGATGGTAATTCATGTAACCTCGTCCGGCGGTTTCAAAACTTAGCCCGAAGCTAACAGTAGTTTGTAGTTTGTAGATTTGTTTACCGCCGTATCGCGATGCCTGCTGAAAATCTACGATGGGAAACTTTACAAGCTTTAAAAAATTCCCCAAAAGCAAATATCACTTTCGACCCGTACTGGTCGGAAAGGGGCGAGGTGAGTTTACGATATTAGCTGACTAATAATAGCTAGCTAATGTTAGCCAGGCCAAGCTAGCTGTTTAGCTAGCCCAGATAACGTAACAACTTGATTTATAAAGTGATTAAAGTTTTAACCATTTAACGCCAAACAGGACGATCTGCAGGAAGTTTAGTTAAATCACCAATACAGACCGATAACAAGCTGGAAGTCTTGAAGTCAACGTTATTTCCTTATTGCTGACTCTAATAACTTCATAGTGTTGAGCTAAACGAAGTACTTGTTCTAAACTCATTAACTAGTGGAGAAACTTTGTGTCCTGGTCAAACATCTAATGCCCGCACACTTTAGCTACATTAACAGTGGTGGAAAGTACTTTTACTCAAGTTGTACTTTTATGTCACTTTAAACTTCATTCCCCTACATTTATCTGACAGATGGAGTATATTTTATTATTACAGTGTATATTTGTTTGTGATGTTCTCAGGTATACTTTTTAACTGGTGGTGGTGGTTGTGGTGTGTGTGTATTTAAAACTGTATCTAACCCGGAGCTTGGTGTTTTTTCAGTACATTTAATGAGTGAAACACTTGAGGTTCACTGTGTCTGTTCTTGCAGCACATTCTGGCAGGTTGTAAAGAGGCCCTCAGCTTGTCCTCGCGCTCCGGCGTCGTGTTGGAGCGTCTCGGCTCCTTGCCCCTGCAGACGTCCGGCTTTGTGGGCTCCAGCTCCGGAGACTCCAGCCCCGGCCTCTCTGAGGAGATCTCGGCCTCCGTCTCCTCCACAGGATCCCTCCCTGACATCACCAGCAAGCACAACGCCGCACTTCCTGCCGCCCCGTCGTTAAGGATCGAGAGCGAGCAGGCGAGTCTCTCCTCCTCGGTACCTGCTGATCATTCAGTGTTGTATGAAAGAAAGAAGCTCGTCAAGCTGCACTGTGGCTTCTGATGGATTGTTTAAGGTTTGTTTACCAGCTACATGCTTTGCTCTCTGTGACCCTGTTTCTTTCCCTGGTGTTAATGTGCTGCAGGCTGTTGGTGACGACACAAAGGACGAACATCCAGAGGCAGATGTCAGCGAAGTTCCCAGTCCCGCGTCTCTACCCGCCATCTCGCTGCTGTCGCCCAAAGCCATGGAGATGGCGGGGCGCATTATCAGATTTGAGGAGGAGCAACGAGAAAAGGCCAAGGTCAGACGCAGAGGATCAATACGGTCCAGTCACCCTGACATGCAGACAGGAAGTTGTGCCGTCTCACCTGGTTGGTGTCTTAAATGTGTGGTCTCAGGTGGCGCTCAAACTGCGGCAGGAGATGCAGGAGAAGCTGCTGGTGGCGGTGGCGAGCTCCGAGTCGGAGCAGCTGAAACGCTTCGAGGAGTTCATGGAGCTGAAGCAGAGGCAGGAGTACCAGAGCATGAGGGACATGATGGACCGAGAGTAAGAGACACGACACATGATGATGATGATGATGATGAGTTTCTGAAACGTCCTTTCTGCTTCCTGCGCTGCAGAACTAAAGAGAGCATCGGGCGTCAGGAGAAGCTGAAGGAGGAGCAGCGACACAGGATGAAGGTCAGGAGTGTTTCATCAAACTTAACAAAGAGTTAGTGTTTGCATATAGAGTTTGACTGCTGTCAGGAGAAGAACAGCACGTGTTCACTTTGAGTGTGGTGAAACGGCGAGGAGTGATCCTCGTCTCTGCTGAACGTCTGCGTGGGACGCTTCATCAGATCTCCTGTGTGTGTGTTCACTTGTTTGATAAACGTGGACACTGACGCTTCGTGATGCATCTGACCTCGCAGTTCTCTCCAGTATAAACGCATCTTCTCCACCTCAGATCCTCAACCTGCGGCTGCGGGAGGCGGAGCAGCAGCGCCTGCGGGAGGCGGAGCTGGAGCGGCAGCGGCAGGCGGAGGGCAGGGAGCGACTGCGTAACCTGAACACCATCCAGGAGGAGCTGCTGCAGCTCAACCAGCTGCTGGAGCCGTCCAGCAGAGCAGACCTCCCTGCGGCCGGCCTCAGCTCCTTCAGGACCCGCGGGAACCAGCTGTGCTCCCAGGTGTCCGAGGTGGTGCGCAAGACGGCAGAGGTCAGTGTAACAGCCGGGGGAGGGGGGGGGTTGTGTGTGGATCATTCCAGTTCATCACAACCAAGTAGTGAGACGATCGACACGTTGGTGCAACTTTTAAAACACAAGTTTTCTGGGCTCAACTTTTACCATGTTGACTTTTAGTCAGTCATGTGCTGTAGTGTCAGAGGGTTGTGTTTCTCTGTGCTCTAAAGTCCAATAACAGAAAACAGAGAAAAGTATCCAATCAGCTGCTTGTTCCAGCACGTCTCCACAGAAACACTCCGCACGTCGGGTTTAAGTGTGACGCGATGGTTTCATTTCATTCAGTTTAAGTGTCACGAAGCTCGATGTCAGTGTGGGGAAATGTGTTTCTGTGGAAATCTGTACTGTGTTCTGTATATTTTATATTATTATATATCACATGTTACATGTGAACAAAGACTAATTTGTTCAGGAAGACAACAGCACTTAAATGACACATTGTTTCTATAAAGTATTATATAATAATAATAATATATGAAGTTTAGCATATTGTACGATATTCTAGTGAATTGTATTGTAGTTTGAATGTCTTGTATTTGCTAATGTACAAAGATCCTCTTATTTGGAAATTGCTTTGGATAAAAGCGGCTGCTAAATGTAAATATAATGTAATGTACTGTGTTTCCAGGGAGAGTTCCCCAGCGTGGAGGACACCACCGTGGCAGAGCGAGCGCTCCACGAGATGAGGACGCTGATCCGGCTGATGCAGGAGGAGGTCGCCAAGGTTCAGGAGAAGAAGAAGAAGGAGGAGGAGGAGGAGGAGGAGCAGCGCAGGAAGCAGGCGGAGCTGCAGGCGCAGCAGGAGGCGCAGAAGAAGGCGGCGCAATCGGCCAAAGAGAAGGCGCGGAAGAAAGGTGAGAGAAGTGATGCAGGATACTAAATGCATCACCTACATGTCAGTCTCACACACACACACACACACACACACACACACACACACAGGTGAATCCACGTTGCTGTGTCCCTGCAGGGCTGCAGAACAGCGCTGAGGTCGACACGCTGAGATGGTACAAGGAGCTGCAGGAGGCGGCTGCTCGCTGCGCTCAGTCCTTCGAACAGATCAACTCCCCTAAAGACGCGCAGGTGAGTTCAGGGGCCCCGCTGTGTCACAGGAATCAGCAATCAATCATCTTTCAGACACATGTGACGTTTACTTTGAACAAATGAAAACAACAGTATGATACGGATCCGTCCTTACTGTCGGAGAGGAGGGTACAGCATCGTTACAGCAAGATGATGTCTGACGTCTGACGCCAACGTTCCAGCACTTTACGTCTTTAACACGATCAAAAAGTACTGAGGTTCAATAACCAGAGTGCAACAGGGCCGAGTCCTACCACCCTGACATCAGTTAGCATGTTAGCATGTTAGCTTTCCCCACTTGTGAGTTTTGCTAACAAGCGGCTAAATGAGGTTGTTAAACTGTCCGAAAGGCTTCTGTAGAAGAGGTCAGCGCTGGAAGCTGGGTGGTGGAGACGTGGAGTCATGTGACCGCGCTGCAGCTGCTTTATAGCCCAACGTTAGCTTGTTGCTGCTGCAGGTTTCATTAAGTCATCATAAAAGTGGAGTTCATGTGTGGAGATTATCCTGCTGAAGCATCAAACTGTTGTTGTCTGCGATATGGAAACATGTCATTGGCTTTCAGTGGAGGTAACCGGGGCGACGCTTACTTCCTGGTTGGACCACAGAACTGTGTCACAGCCCTTTTTATACTCACGGCGTCTCGTGTCTCTTCTCAGACCAAGAAGCTGAAGCTGGAGCTCCAGAAGGCCGCCAGCATCCCCGTCAGCCAGATCTCCAGCAACTCGGGGTCGCAGCTCCGGGAAATCTTTGACAAGATTGTGAAGCTGCTGTCGGGCCAGGCGGTGACGTCGGGGGGGAGGTCCGTCTCCGCCTCCCAGCACCAGCAGGGCCTCAACTTCGTCAGCTACAAGCTGGCGGAGAAGTTTGTGGTGAGGAATAGCATGTTTTTATACACTTTAAAAGTCATGCTGCAACAGTTAGTCAGGGTTCATACCAGGTCTGGAAAGTTTTGGAAGATGCTTGATTTTAACCGTTATGTTTTCAAGGTTTGGAAAATGCTTGACTCTTTAGAAAATGATTAAACGATCCCGTCGTCATATTAGTTTGTTGTCTCCTGGACTTCATAGTAACTATTAGAGGCTTGGAGAGTCTTGAGGTTCCTTGAAAGTGCTTGAAAACTGCTTGAATTTGAACCTAAAGAGCTGTAAACCATCGTTTATCAAGCAGTAACGCAGAAGTGTGGCTCTCACCCCCCCCCATAGAAACAAGGAGAGGAGGAGGTGGCGTCTCACCATGAAGCCGCCTTCCCCATCGCCGTGGTGGCGTCTGGCGTCTGGGAGCTGCACCCTCAGGTGGGAGGCTTCATCCTCGCCCACCTGCACAAGAAGTGTCCGTACGCCGTCCCGCACTACCCTCCGATGAAGGAGGGAACACCGGTGGAGGAGTACCAGAGGTCGGAGACAGACGAGTGTTGCTGCACCTCCTTTAAGTTCTTGTGTTTTGATTAATCACACACCATAATCCTGCCGTCCTCAGGATCCTCGGTTACCGCGTGGATGACTCCGGGGTCGAAGGTCAGGACAGCTTCCTGAAGAGGATGTCCGGGATGATCCGACTTTACGCCGCCATTATCCAGCTGCGGTGGCCCTACGGCTCCAAGCAGGGGGTAAGAACTGTCTCACCGTCTGTGGGACACGTGTCTGTGGGACACCCTGGTTCACCCTTGACTTCCTGTGGGACACCCTGGTTCACCCTTGACTTCCTGTGGGACACCCTGGTTCACCCTTGACTTCCTGTGTGACACACCGGTTCACCCTTGACTTCCTGTGTGACACCCTGGTTCACCCTTGACTTCCTGTGTGACACGCCGGTTCACCCTTGACTTCCTGTGTGACACGCCGGTTCACCCTTGACTTCCTGTGTGACACGCCG
>JAVQJD010050828.1:0-18840 GCA_036023655.1 Nannoperca australis
TCTCATGTTTCTGGTTGTAATTTACTGCCCACATAGGCCATAATACTGAATCTATTCAGGATTTCTACATTAAAGATATTGTTTAATGTATTATATAATACATTAAGAATACCAAAGACTTACATATTAAGTTCAGGTATATTAAGTTTAGGCAAAATTGAAAAAAATAAATCAAGTGCACAATTATGAGATTATTTTCATGATTGAAAGCATGATTTGTTTCACTTGGAGCTGTGATAATTATATTTCTACCAGAATCATTTTTTGAGGGGGTCATTCTAGACAGGCACAGTTGTCTTATATTCATTATTGTGAATAAAAAACAGTATTTATACATTGGTAGAAAAATACAAGGATTATAAAGCAACATAAGCCTATTTCACCATAGGATCCAATTACAATGAATTAAACTACATTATAGTTTAAACTTGACCCAGGTAAGATGGCTGCCATATGGTTCCATTCTGGAATGGTAGTTATTATTAGATGTCACATCACTGTTTTCTATCTATGGGTAATGGGACACCACCAAGTTCTCCTTTAAAGGCTGAATGCGATTACACATAAATATTTAACAGGAAAATCAATTACATTGGCAAAAATCACATCAATCTGTGCGAATGCAGATTATCTCTTATTTTTTCTCTAATTTTTTTTTGTTTATAAGAAGTTTATAAGAATTAACGTAGAAGCTTCCAAATTGTCCTATTTTATAACAGGGTGCCTGCCACTATATTGCCTTGCAGCAACATGCAGAATATAATTGCAATAACTGGATTATCTCCAATTTTTTCACATGAAGCATGTTAAACTTTAGATTAAACTCAGTCTGGCCTTCCTGGTAAAACCTCTACTTTCAGTTTAGATGAAGGTAGAAAATAATGCTGTCAGATTGACAGAAATTTCAATTGAACTTAAAGGTTCATTTCTACAAAAACATGCAATACTTTTAATTACAATAATTTGTACCAAATTCTCTATTAGTTAAAGATGGTGTTCAAAATACACAAAGGATGTATTCGAATAAACAGTCTAAGTCTGTCCATCCATGGTGGGCTGCAGCTCTCTGAATAAAATAACTTGATGTGCTGCTGATCTGATACTCAGTATTGATTTCATGAAAGTCAACAGATATTGTAGTGTAGTGGCTCATGATGGTTTTGACCTGATGGTGGTAATAGAGGAAACTCCTGTGGATCACAGAAGGCATTATAATTCACAATCCATCCAATATTTGTCAAAACATTTCACTCAAAAGTCATGGGATAACTTCATGTAGTACAATGGGAGCGAGAAATACTGCAAAAAATTTGCTTAAATATCTTGAGCCTTGCCCATTCATCGCTTGTACATCTGTACAAGCAAGTCAGTGAATCCCTTTGAAAATGCTTGTAGAAAATTAAGCTGTGAGGTTTAACAGCTGATCTGTGTAACTCAATTGTGTCTTCTATGCCATTACTTACTCTGACAGCACACTGGATTGACTTAAGCTTCACATTGCAAAAAGCAGTGCCCTAGGGTTCTGTCTCATTTGGCGTGTTGAAGTGATATCAGCAGACACTGTAGTATTTTAGTACTGGTATTAGTAACAGAAATGAAAAGTGGTATCAAGCCATCTGTACAACGAAAAACACTGAATACATAATAATATGTAAAAGTGAATTTCACTTTGCCTAAACTACTTGACGAATTAGTGTCAGGTGAAATACGTAAACACTGAAAAGCATATTGATGGAGTTGTTCAACTGTTCTTCCCATTATATTGCATTGGAATCATATTTTGATATATAATTTTAGTATTGTAAACAGGGGTTTCAAAGTTAAAGATCTGAAATTGTAGCAGCACTTTATATACATGAACTAATGGACCAAAGAGTGGGTGAAAAGGACAAGATTTAAAAAGCAAGCAGACATAATGAGGAGAAAGTGATATAGTAGGGGATATGGAAAGATATCAGAAGAAGAAAAATCAGACCCAAGGAAAAAAAGTGGGATCATCCGCTCATTAGTATGACTCTCATGGCAGATCACTCGATTAATAATCTACAGCTGTGGTGGTGGCCATGACAGAGAGGGAGGGCCACAGGGATGTTGTCAAGTGCAAGAGCCTAGGGAGCCCTGTAAGACCCTGTGTGACTAGATGTATACATCCATGATAAAGATACAGAAATAATCTGCAGGAAATATGTTTGACTCAAGTCTGGGATAAGTTATTATGAACTCTACACGTGGGGATGCTGATGGTGTAAGGCTAAGTGTTCCACTTTACCTCGTTGACATCATTCAGATAAGTCCATTGTATAGGAGACAGTGTTTGTGTGACCATGAACCCATGTGTGGGCACCTCTCTAACTGTGGCCCCCAATGGCTATTTGAGTCCGTAGGAGCTGAAGCCAATTATTGAAAACACTAAACAATACACACCTTCACACAATAACAGTGGTAAATAATACATACATCATATCTATCCTTTTTGAATTATACATCTCTCCATGTTAACAACTGTTCACAGCGGGCATATATTTATTTATATACAGACGATCAGGTCATGTGGTATGACCGTAACTGTACCCAAAAGTTTAACTGAGGGTTTAATATTTTCTCTTGGAGTACTGCCTCCCTCTGATTTAGCCAAAAATGGCAACAGAAATATTTGTGTAAGATATTAAATCTGGGACTGCAGCGATTTCTGAGTCATTTTCATTCTGCTTCTCTTGGCTTATTACTTTGCATTACTGAATTACTTTAAATTACATTGCTCTCTCTTTGTATGAAAATTTCATCAGCCATCTATAAAATGCAGCATCTTTGGAAATATAATTATATATAATA
This sequence comes from Nannoperca australis, assembly GCA_036023655.1. Lineage (NCBI taxonomy): Eukaryota > Metazoa > Chordata > Actinopteri > Centrarchiformes > Percichthyidae > Nannoperca > Nannoperca australis. The sequence continues at coordinate 2,833 of JAVQJD010050828.1, forward strand.
TAAGTAACATTCCTATACAAAGGCCTGCAATGAATACCTTTGTTTTTGAGTCTTATAAAGCTCAGGTGTTGTTAGGGTTGTTATACTGTGTCAGAAAGATATTAATTCAACTTTGTGGTGATTTGTGTGTCAGTTATATTTTATCAACACCCTACAGATATGTAGTCAGACAGAGGAAGAGAGAGGGAGATCATTACTTGGTGTATCTGTCACCTATTAATATTGACAACTAGATTAAAATGAATTATAATGCACTCCTACATCCACGATCCTGTAACAATGAGCTTCCTGCACTCCACACTTCCCCCACCAAAGTCAAGTAAGGCTTTGAATTATTTACTTCAATTCTCCAGAGGGGCTGGAAAGGGGCACCACTGTCTGCTGTTGAATTCCTCACATACACCAGCACACACTCACTGACATGTTATGAAATATCCAGTTTTCATCCCTGGCCTGCAGCCATTTTCTATAGACGAACACAGACTATCTACTTTTCATTCTGGAACCCATGTTGTAATTCACTTGTCCTCTATTAACAGAGACATGTTATACAAGGGCATAAGTATGGTTTAGTAGGCTACTTGTGTGTGTACAGTACATGTAATTCAAAGCAAACAGTCTACACTAGAGGTCCACCAAGGGTTAAATGGCTCTCCAACTCTCCAAATCATCAAGCAGCATTGATTTAGATTAAACGTCAAGGCATCAAAAAAGCAACAATCAGTGAAGATGTCACAAAATTATCTATTAACATTTAATACCAAAAACAATCCTTTACTAATCTGCCAACTAAGCAACCAGCCAATCATCAAACAAACCAACGATACAGCGAGTAAAACAACTAACTAGAAACATTTTCCATCCTTACCTTGGCAATCTGGACACACCAATTGAGCAACAGCTGGGATCCGATGTTGTCCTTGTGCTCATGGACATAGTCGAGCAGACACCCATGAGGCATCAGTTGGGTGACCAGCTGGATGGTGGGACTCAGGCAGACACCCAGCAGGCGGACCAGGTGGGGGTGCTCCATGCTAGCCATGATCAGGGCCTCCTGGATGAGACACATACACACTCAGGCATGTGGGGGAAAAGGTTGTGGATGGCGGTTGACATTTGAAATAGCATGTCAACAGATTCTACAGTGCTGTTCACCTCAGACAACAGCCAACTGTTTTAGCAAAACACAAAACACGTATTAGACAATACATAACCGTCATGTTGTTACTGTGTGCATGTTTGACTTTGAAATTCCTAGGCACCACTGTATTTTATTTTGTTTATTTGCTTTCAGAGAACACCCCAGACATTATTTGGATTAAGCTGTTCATGGACCCTTGATATTCTTTTACTACATATAATAATAATCTCCCCAAAATCATAAAAATAAAGACAAAGCTTGAATAGTTTGAATGTTTACAATGTACTGTAAGCCACATGTTTAATTTTGCTATTTGCATAGTCAGAACAAGAACACTTATCTACAGGCATATAAGTACCATTTTCATAGTGTTATATTGTACCCAAACAGGTAGTCTTCCAGTTAGTCTTAAAAGACAAAGTAAAAGTTCAAAGACTCAACACACTGGCAGAGAGTTCGTCATGTTTACGAGTGTAGGATGAACTGTCAAAGACCGTAGGAAACCTTATTCCGTATAAGGCTGAAGTTTCTCTTGAAGTGAGCAGCAAGGTTCCACTGAGTTAGAAACAGGTGATTTTTATTCAAAACCTCAACATCAAAGTGACTCAATGCTTCACAAGACTGTCAGTATGCTTTGTAGTAGACTAAAAATGAAGTAAATACCAAGGTGAGATTGCTGTAAATCATGAATCTCTGTCCTTTAATACAACATACAGTAAGAGTTGTGTCTTTCCAGGGGTGAAATGTACAAAGTTTGGTCTGAAGTGCTGCGATTGGAGAATATGCTACTGTATAGAAAATATGGTTATATGAAGAAGCTGCTCCACTACATTATTTATAAAGCTTTAAACTTGCCTGTAGTGTCAACACCTTTATGTGTGGGGTTTTTAGAACAAGAGCAAATGTTATATGTTAGTATGCAATATTGTATATGACTGTACAGACACACACAATGTATTATCCAAATTATACAGACACATGCAAAGACAAGAATAGGTCTTCATCTATTCTGTGCAACTGCCCAGCTACCCAAGACACATGAATACACACACACACACACACACACACACACACACACACACACACACACACACACACACAATCACAAAGCACTGTGACTAAAGGGGCTATGGGTTAATATGACTATTCATCATGAGATGGAAAGCTGAGCAGCAATACTACACAACATGGGTTGTGTGTGTGATAGTTGTGTGTGTGTTGAAGAGAGACAAATATATAGTGTGAAGAGGTCCACTGAACACTGACAGAGAGATACAGTATATGGCTCATGTATCACAAAGCTTGCATAATCAGATACCTTCTCTTGTGCTGGAGATATCCAGTAATGGCGATACACATGGTACAGTAAGGATGATGGTAAAGACTGGGCCTTTCTGTCTGCCTGCTGTTCGACAGCATGGACAGGATCGCTTTCAAGTAAAGCTGGACAACTCTAGGGTTCCCATTTCACTGTGCTTTCCTGAGATGTCTTAACTCTTGTATGCATGGACATGGGTGAGGGGATCGTGGTAGATCCAAATCTGTCAACACATTATAAATTCATCAAGTATGTCTCTGATGTCCCTGTGTGGGTATATGGGAGTATGGATATGTACTGTAAGGCAGAGAGAACGAGACTGTATATGTGTATGTATGTGTGTTTAGTAATAATCTATTTACAATGTAGATACTCAGATAAAAATGGAATGAGAAAAGTTTGATACTCATGTAGAATAATTACTGAGAAAAACATTAATGAAAAGAAGAGAAGATAATCTTCTTCATTCACGGGGGAAACAGCATTACTGAATGCAATTTACAAGGACAGACCACAAGGGTTTATCCTGCCTTAGTGAAAATAAGCCTTGAGCATGAATTTGGCTTTCAAAAGGAATAACATACTGTAGCATGTCTGCCTGTAGCCACTATTATGATTACACACACACGTACTCTTACACAGATGCAAACATGTACATGTATGACAATCTTGCTGGATATTGACACCCTGTCCTCTTGTTAGGCTCTGGCAACAGGGAGGCGTTATTGCCAGTTTGTTGCAAACATTGTGGGTCATTTGTTTGCTGTTTAAAACAAGAAGCTTCCCTCCAATGAGTGCTCCACAGGTAAACTTTAGATGGAAGTGCGCGTGCACACACTCACACACTCACACACATAGAGACAAAAGAACAATCAATCCTCTGTGACATTCTTCAAACAGTCAGTGGCAAGTGAGTGTGGCCTGTAGCTAGAAGGTCACCAGTCAGAATTCCCGGCTGGGAAAATGTGCATGGGTAAAGTAAATGAATGAATCTTTCCATCTGTAACTACCACTGATGTTCCCTGGAGCAGAAGCTCAGTTACTCGCTGCTCAGCAGTCAATAGAAGAAGACCGTGGAACAGGATGAATGTAAAGTAAGGTATAACATATATTAAAAATAAGATGGAACACAAATTATTTTTACTGGGAGAAAAACAAAATAAATAAACCAAACATCAATAAATTTGTTCTGAATTTGTGTTTGACCCACTCTGACACTTTTATTATTAGTTGTAATCTAGTTTATCTCTCTGCTTTCTTGCTTACCTAATCACATTGTTTCTCCTGCTGTTTCTTTTAAGACTAGTTTAGTGGTCAGATACATTTTGTTTCAAAGTCCAGTTACATTAGAGATTGCCATCAGTAATGCAATCTGATTGATAAACACTATCACTGCTTCTGTGACTGAAACTAAACAATTATCATCCATATAAGTAAAAAAAAAACACAGTCAAGAATTGGTGGATTTATTTCCCTCACAACTTTAACTGTCCAGCATGCACTGCTATGTAAATAAGCACCCATTAGCTATGCATGCACATTCTGCCACACAAGCCTTTGGAGGAAGTGTTGGCTTTGTGTCATGGTACACACACACACACACACACACACACACACACACAGCCATGAATGCATCACGCAATTTACAGTATGTAAGTGCACTTCTTTTTTTTTGCTAGTTGCTATTGTTAATGGTCTTACATCTCTATCCATCTTTATGCAGTTTAGCCTCTTTTTTCTCCCTACACGTTGTCCTTTCATTGCTGATTTTGGGTTCTCTGATTGTCAGACAAGCCCTCAAAGCACGCAGTGCATTAAATTAAACACTCTTAGGATATTCATCAAAGACGTCCTGATAAAAATAGAAATGCTAACACGCCGAAACTCTTCATCTTAGACTGTCAAACTAAGTACAAAACATGAGTGCAATTGGGTCACTTTCAATGTGTGTGTGTGCTTGTGTCTACATGTGTATGCGTGTTGATGGGGGTTATTTCATCTGCATTGCATCATCATAGGGTAATAATTTAGATTTTTTTTTTCACTTTTCCTTTTGAAATGAGCCGAGCTGTGAATCTTTTATAAATGGTGCCTTCTGGCATGATATGAGTGTATGTGGGTGTATGTGGGGGTCTTTGGGGCCCCTGATGGTTTCTATTCTGGTGTCAATGGGGTCTAAACTTAGTTCTTTATAGCTTCATTTCACCAACAGGGCTGTGTGAGGTTTGCTTTCTTTTAAAAGTGACTAAGAAGTGGTTTCAATCTTCTACTGACTGCTTGTACGATGGTTATATCCAACACTTAACTGCGCCTCACCGTAGCGACAGTGCCCAGATATATGTTCTGCTTGGACTGACCTGACCAAAAATTGATTTTAAACTGAGGACAACTATTGTCAGGTTTCAGCTGATGAAATGCAATTGAATAATGGAATACATTTTTTTTTTCTGATTCATTTTCAGGTTGTCCAGATACTCACGTCCATGAACTCCACATTAGCCTTAGGTCCCGTGGCCTCACTAAGAATTTTAATGGCTACAGGAATCTTCACAGTTTCACCCTCTGGGACCCATATACCCTAAAGAAACACACACACAAACAGATGATGATGCATTACATTGAATGGAAAGTCACAAAACTCCCTCTTACCAAAATTGTTTTGCAAGAACAATGTTAAAGGAGGAATATTTCACTCTGAATTCTACTTTGTCAGCTTTCTTAATAACCGTCTTCAATATTCTCACTGGCAGAGTATGGGGATGCTCTGCATGTAGTATGATTAAAGGTGATTTTGTCCTTCAAAAGTACTTGGGCATAACTATTTAATCATTTTGAAGTATCTAATTTCAGGTGGGCTTAAAGTGATTAAGCAGCTGCCAAAGTGGTCAAAGCATTTAAAAGAGGAGAGAAATCAAGTGCCTCTCAACTTTTTCTATATGTTTCTAATGTGGCCCACTTTTGTTCTGACCTAATATGACTACATGTCCCCAGACAGCAGACCCAACACCTCTACTCATAGAGTTGAAACAACAACTCTTAATGTGTAAATTCAGTGTGATGCTTCCTTTTGAAAGTTTTTTCTACCTGCACTTAATGTGTAGATGCAAGCAGCTGTAGTAAGGTTATGCTGCGTGGGAGGATCTCAGCATCAACCAAGTGAGCCTCAACCCTGAGAGGATCCAGTAGATGGTGATTTAAATCCCCTTTCTGATGCCTCCAGGCCACCAAGGACTACTGTCTGGGTCCTAGGACTCACCCATGAGACTCTGAATGGACTGTATATTCTTACATGCCTTGAGATGCCTCAAGATTCCCCAGGGAAATGCGCAAGATGTTGCTTTGACATCTCTGTTCCTGCTACCATACCTCTGACACAAAAATGTGCTATAATGTGAATGGATGGATCTTTAAAATGACCAATGATGATTTCCATGAAAGAGAGTCTGTTCTTTCTAATTTCAGCTGTGTCTTTCTCTACCTCTCCCCAACCCATCATCACACCGGTGGTGACCTCAGCTATCTCTTATTTCACTGTAACCCCAGGGGTCTCAGTGTCTGCTATTACTTATTCTTTCCATCCCCCACCTCCAGCCTTCCATCTCATTTCCTATCACTAATGATCCTGTAATCTGTCTCTCTTGTCTTCCTCCTTTTTCATGATCTCACATTATGATCTCAAATTCAGGAGTATATTAGTCTATTTAGCAAAATGACAACGGAAACACAATTATGTGTAATTTACTGTTACTTTTAATTTATCTTTGTCCACGTTTTACCTTGTAAACAGTCCCAAAGGCCCCAGAGCCGAGGATCTTGACCCTTTTCAGTTCTGTCTCTTTCAGGATGCGAAGCTGGGCTTGGTTGGGTGCTGTTCCGCTGGGTGTCAAAGGTTCCACAAGCTAAAAACACATCCAGTAATACAGAAGTCATTCAATCAGTGGGTACAATAACCAAAACTCTATAACACAAGCTCCCTACAATGAAATGCATAATGCTTTCCACAAAGTAGTCATGATTTATCATGGGAAAATACTTGCAAACTGACTTTGAAATATCTAATATCACTCATATTGTCAAGCAATTATATGCAATTAAATGTTAGAGAATCATTGGAACACAAATCCCTTCCATGTATATATATATATATATATATATATATATATATGAAATGGTGCAAAGAACAATCTGTTTCTAAAACCTGTGATCTAATTTCCAGGAAATCATGCTGTGAAATTACCATGGGGTTTTTAGTTATGACTAAAAATAAGTTTTTCTTAAAATTGTGTAATTTGAATGCAATATTTGCCCTATAAAAAACTTCAATTTCTTTGAAACCTGTCGATCGTATTATGCGTTTTCCTACAAAATACCTAATCCTAATAAGTACCTGCCCAGTGCTTCAGGTGACAAAAGGGTTACAAGGCCACTTTTACAACAAGACAAATCCAAACCCTGGTATGCCATTACCATTTCAATATTACAAGTGAGAGATTTAATGTGTGAAAAAACAAGGGAGATGGAGATGGGTGGATGAAGAACGAGAAAAAAATCGGGGAAGGGGGATAATTGTGGAGCCTGAAAAGGAGTTGACACTTTTGTTATCTCATTACTGCTCAAGTAGAGGGATGAACAGTTTGAACAGCAAGAGAGGGAGAGGCATTCTATGGGGGGTGGGATGGAGGAAGATGTGGAGTGGGAGAGGAACTGTGGCAGAAACAACAACAACAACAAGACAGCGCTGGAGAGGGATGAGCAGCTGAATTAGTCAGAGGACGCAAAAGGATGAGAGAGGGAGCAATATAAGGAGAATTGGGAAAAGAATGGAATATTAGAGAGGGAGGGAGGGAGGGCAGAGAGAGGAAAACAGAGAGAGAGTGTAAATCAGCCTGGCTGTGGTCGGCAGCTTCTGTCCCTCTGGCTCATGGTTACCATTTGATTGAAAACAATATACATTCTTCATTTAAATAGAATAACAAATCAGCTTCTGCAGGGTGGGAACGAGAAGGGTGGGGGCCACACATACACACACAGACACTAACGAACACACACAAGGCAATACAGATGTCTTAAAAATTATCCTTCTATACACACACACATGCTCACACTACTGTATGCTATTCCACTGTGCAGGGAGCTCTCCAGCATTAGCGGTGCTGAAGATGTTGAAGCTGTGTAGCAGCCACAGTACAGCACATTGGAGCTGTCCACCTTCCTACACTACAAGGCAGTGCTAAAACTAGACCAAAGAATGTGTAGCCATACAAACTATTTACTTGCAATTTCTATTTCACCATGGTACAGCTGAGACATATCTCATAAAACCTGAAAAGAATCAATGCACTACTTTATATATTTTATATAAACTAATTAAATTAAAATGATTGTTAAAATGGTTTAGGCATTATAGAATAGGTAGCTCCTCAGATAGCTCTGTGAAAAAACAGCTTTGTAAATCTATGAAATACTTTCTTTTGAATGAAATGCACCACTTTTGGAAGTTTTTTATTTATTAGGAATTTTGCCTTTATTGGATGCAGAGAGAGACAGGAATGACATGCAACAAAGTGCCCCTGCTAAAATCGAACCCGAGCCTCTAATGGTACCCTCACCAGGTGAGCTACTTGGGCACCCCCGGTTTTGGAAGTTAGATAACCTTTAAAGTTGTTTGCAGCACATTCTATTCTTGCATTCAAAATGACAGCAGGCTTCTTCATGCAGGGTTATGGGTTATGTTATATATATTTCATTAGCTATATAATGTGGTATAAGAATGCCTTAGTAACATCAGTGCAGCCAGGATTGTGTCAAACAAAGAAATAGATATATTACCTATATAAATAATCAAGATACAGTGACAGTATAAGTGTCAAATGTGAAAGAAGTATAATGATCAGTTAAATCAGTGCCATTTTGTCATTATAGCTATCAGCAAAGACACTTCACTAATACTTGTGTGCTCAGAAGAGAGAGAAAGCAGTGAAACAAGACCCTATTCTTACTATGGACACACAAGTGCATTAGATGATGTACTCTTCTTGTTTTATCACAAAGGAAGAGTGCTTTCTCCTCTTCTAATGGTATGGTCCCTTACCTCCTCCTAACAGAAGTGTCCTCTCCAGTATATTATGGCAAACAACACCTGAGCCTTTGAGTTCCTGATACTTTCTCCACCTCCGCAGGCACCATCTGGAGACATGAAGTCTCATCCTCTTTTCTCTCTCTTTCAGTCTGGCTTGTAAACAGTAAACAGTATGTGCCCAGTGTATGTGCTATGAGTGCACACACACACACACACACACACACACACACACACACACACACACACACACAGCTACACTACAAACACATACCCACTTGCAAGCACACGGCAATGTAATCATGCAAGTTAGGAATGTCAGGAATGTCCTATGTTTTGATCTTGTTTTCTTCAAAAATAAAGATAATTTAGCCAATCTTTTTTCAGCAATTCTGGCCATTTAATACAATTGTATAAGTTTATACTGTATACGTTCATACTAGATTTCTTAGGACTAAGCTACATGAGGTTACATGTGGATTTAATTAAGCTAAAGTAAGAAAGCCCCAACTATTACCAATGTCTTCTGATTCTCAATCATGCTCAGTCTTCGGACAATGTTATCCTCCAGTGCTACAGGCATCTGGTTTTCCATTCACGTTTTTCATCTACTGCCCTGCTCACCTCTGTCTCCAGGAAGCGACGGAGGGCCCTCTTCTTCTTAATGTTCTTCCGGCGCACAGACACTGCTACGCTCAGAACTATAATCACTACCATAAAGAGGCCGCCGATCACCCCCGCTGCGATCAGAGGCGTCCTGAAGACAAGAAAGTGGTGAGACAGAAGAAGAAGGTAAATGGGTAAATGATGAAGACAAGAGGATGCAGGCAATGAGAAAGTATGAAACATTATCATCAATAGGATAGAGATGATGACAGAAGGTGGGGGGAGGGGGTGGCAAAGGTTGAATAGGTTGAGTAGGAGTAGAGAGGTTTAGGACAAAAAGATAGAAGTCAGCATCATGTTTATACTGCAATGTGAACACACAAAAACAAGCAAGCAAAGACACAAACAGACACAAAAAACACGTCTTTTAATTTTATACTTATGTTGATGATTATGGTGATCCATAAAAAACCTCTTCACCCTCAGTTTTTGTTGGTGTTTCTACTGAGCTTCATCTGGTAACAAATATCCCTCCATGCCCTCTCATTAAAATCTAGGTTAAGATCAAAAACATGGAAATAACCATCAAAGTGAATTCTCAGCACCACACTGACGCTGTCATTTGAAATCAAGCCTCTCAATAATTTCCCTAATATGCTCCCCAAACTGTCTACAGAGTTGCTGCAGATATGAGCAGAAAGAGATTTCTTTCCAGTATACCAGCTCAACCTATTCCCCTTTTTTTTCTGTAATGAAAGACCTTAATTTGGTCAAAGCAGACCGAGATTCTGTCCTAAATCAGTGGAAATAGGCTGCTATTCAGGACTGTAAATCACAGACTGCAAGGATACACCCAATAAAATGTTATCACAGTGAGCCAGCTTCAACCATAGTGAAGAAATCTGTATCCCCCCCACATTTCTCTCTTTGGCTTACCCTAGGAGAAAACCACTTTTTGGGGGACTTGTATCATGTGATGGTAAAGAGCTGGTGAGAATCAGAACCCAGCAAATAAATATGCCAACTGGATTTATTACCCACTGGTATCTTACTGAAGATATATTGGTACCAATGATTAATAAATAAAAACAGTAAAGAAATATTATGATTTGTATGAGGAAATGTAGATACTGTGTCACCATTACATATATTGTTCACCAGAGAGCATTGACAACTTTATTTTTCAACTGTAAAATGTCCCACTGAATAAATATCATAGTCACAGTTCTTTGAAGAAATAGTTTGAAACACAATTATCAGCTTTCTAGCAGGGAGTTAGATGAGAACATCTATACCACTTTCATAGCTGACCATTAAATGTGAAGTTAGAGCCAGGAGAGGTATAGCTTAGCTTAGCTTAGTAGCCTTACAGCACCTCTGAATGTTACCCAGTCATTACTCAGATTCTAAAAAACCAAACAACAGTAAACTATAAAAATATTTATTCAGGTCAAATTTACAATTGTGGTTTTTCTGCTACAGTATATGAAATCAGAAGGTAGTCCAAGCATCAATACATTTGTCAAAAACACTACAAAATGTGTGCATGAATGTGTCCGTGTCTCACACTCTTCAGTAACAGCTTGGGCAAAAGCACCACTGATGGCCAATGTAAAAAGCCACATATCAGTCAGCAAGAAAGGCCATTGACGATTTAATGCATGACCAAATGTAATTTTAGCATTAAGACCCACTCTCTAATTCAATCTGCACACTTCACTTACATAGTCTTTCCAACTGACATCAACAGGTCCCCAGAGCGATCAGACGACACACATCTATACTATAAATGTACTCAAGACATACAGTGCTAAAGATCGCCCAGCAAGACACCTTTGCACATAATCAGTGATGCATTTGCCAATTTAAATGCAATGTTGCTTCACCATTACAGACATCACAATTATGCACAAAGAGCCAATCAGGGAACACAGAGATATCAGACAACAGGCAGCTCTGATAACTTTACTGCCAAATGGGAACATGTAAGCTGAGGTATTACTCGTCGGTTTTTATCAGGCTAAATATTACATGAGTAAGTGACAGGAAGTGATTAATTCAGCTTAATAAGATATGCACACAATCCCTACACACGATGTACGTTAATACCAGGTGGAGCAATGCCCTTTGAAGGCTTAGTGTAATCGTGCATTTCTGATAAGCCACTTTCATTTGTGCTCAAAAGCCAATACCTTCAACAGGTAACAGATTTACAAGATATGTGACACCTCAGAGCAGGCAGCCAAGCCTGGTGTTAGCTGGGTGTCTACTGCTGTATCCTAGCCACAGCTATCAGAGATCTGATAAGGGCTGATCTGTTCACCAGGTCAGTCCTTATCTACATTACCCCATCTGCTGCAGTTCCTGTTCATCCTCTTGGCATTGTCCCAAAGATTGTTTCAGGAGGAAAAGTGAGCATTTCAATAGAGGCCCAGAATTGTTTCTCTAAAATTATAGTTATCTCCTTCAACATCTCAACAGCCCCGGTAAAAGGTTCACTGAATAGTGATCAGCACAGACTAAATGGTTATCTTGTCTGTTTATGTATCTGACTGTATGTTTGTCTTGAACAGCCATGGCAGTGTTGTACTGTATATATCCAGAGCCACCAGTAAGTTATGTGCTGTTGGCTGCTCAGTATACTTATGAGCCTTATGAGTTTTTTCATTTTTTTTAATGACTCCTCAAACACCACCCAAGAAGTCTTAGCACCACCTGATGCCTGCCAAACTGTTTCTCCTATGAACCCCCCCCAGCCTCAGAACGAAAGCTAAAGTGCAATCAATTTATCAAGAACCAGGCAAACTGCTCGTGCGCGCAAACACACACACACACACACACACATGCATTAAGAACACAGGGATTTTGCCTTAGAGCAAGCCATTAATAAGAGACTTGGCTTGTGTGTGTGTGTGTGTGTGTGTGTGTGTGTGTTTGTGTGTATGTGTGTGTACATGGTGTTTTTGTATGCCAGAGTATAGAAACAATCTCCAAAAAAGTATTTTGTACCTGTCCATCCAGCCAATACAGTCTTGCAGTCGTGGTCCAATGCAACTAAGTAAACAAATGCAGGACAAGCAAAAAGTTAAACAAAAAGCATTCATAGTTTGCCATATATCTGAGAGCGATGAGACCCTGAAGCGAGTAAAAACCTGTTTACTCCAAGGACCTGTGTTGCATTATATAACTGGGTAGTTCTTCTCTACACTAAACCTACACATATACTAAAGAAACATGTCCTTGTCTTTCATATGGAATGAAAGAGACCAAAACAGTGTTCTATGTTACCTACCTAACAAAAACTGAACACATAACAAGCATATTACCTTTATGCTGAGAATATTTACCCTCAGTGGTGGGTAATGGGAGGTACTGACTTTAGCAAGACTCTGAGAGGTCCCTCATGCTGACTGTAATTACATTTTTCATGCAGGCCTACTGTGTTACAGCACACATCTTTGGCAGCCTTCACACATATTTTCGCTATTTTCTTTTTGTGTCTCCCCTCCTTCGTCTCTTTCTATCTCTTGCTTCTCAATTTACTTGATTACAATTCAGTTCAATTTTGAATTCAGCATTGTTCAGAGTCATCTCGTCTGCCGAGTGTCAAACATGCTTCAGGAAATCAGGAAATAAAGACCACAATAGCTTTTCTATGTGCAATTATATATCTTTAAGCCTTACAGTAAAAACAAATGGTAGGTTGTTGTTTAAAGGACAGGCATAGCACCAAACACTTGCATCAACAAACCCACGTGTTCTGATGCCTGAAGGAAAACATCAGCTCCAACTTTATTCTAGAACTCATTTCAGTTTCAGTGTGTCCACATGGGTGGATTATAAAGCCACATTTTCTTCTGGTGAAAAGCACTTAACTTCTAGCTCCAAAATATGGTGGATCTTTTATATGTTAAGAAGTGAAGGATAGTGGTTCCATCCTTGTCTCTGTCTCTCTCCCTTTCCTCTCCCTCCCTCAGCTTGTTGTTTTTTTTTTTTTTTGTTGAGAGGCGGACCTGCTTATGAAGCTATACCTGTGACAAAGTGTCAGCCTGGTGTTTTCCATTTACGACTACATTTTTATGCTCGAGCAAGCTGGAGGCTGTCACTCAGGAGAGGAGAAATAACATACAAGGAACTGACATAAACTCCCTGTGGAGTTAAATACAAAATGATGTCTTACCCACCCTTGCTGAATATTACATTGAGCCATCAGTGGCTAGTGAGCAATGGAGAAATGGCACTGACTCTTTTCAGTTTCATTCTTTCTCTCTTATCTCTCATTTTCTGCTTTGGCCCTCTGTTTATCTCTCTTTACTTGCAAGATATCAGTTATAATTTTTTGTTTACTGGATATGGATAGTGATAGAGAACATGTATAACTATGTGCAACCACTATTCATATATACAGCCAAATGCACTTCAATAAGAGAATGAGGACTTTTAGTAAGAATATTCTGTTACTACCCAGTCATTCCAGAAATTGGCTCATTCCTGCAATTTCCCCATTGAGGGACTAATAAAGGTTTATCTTATCTCTTATCTCATTCAAGTGTCCTTGTAAAAAAGTCGGTGTTGGAAGCTTGGTGATGTAGAGACTACTTGCAGGGTTGGTGGTGAGCTACTGTGGCTGGAGAACTCACCAGTAACATGGCAATGCCAGCTACAGTACCCACAACAGCCAACCAAGCAAGTGCAATAAGTCCACACATTTTATTCAACAGACGTATTTGCACCATTAACTTCTAAGTCAGGGCTGACTGAATACAATGCTTCTTTTGTGGAGAAGCTTAGAGTCAAGCAGAGGACGGTTTTATAATATCGTATGGTCTAATACGGCTAATATTGTGCTTTATACATGTCTCCAGCTCTCCTACATTTCAGCATGGTAAGTTTGGTCAATGGTGTGCATTTGCATGATAAGTTAAATTAAATAAAATCCTTCATGAAATATATGTGCAGATGTATTTTACTTTACCACTAATTGTGGCATTGCCATTGCAAAATATTGATTTTGGTATGACATTTTTCTCATCTGAAAGCTGTAGTGACCAGGTGTTACTGACTTATGGTTCCTGTTCAGGAACCTTAGTCAGGACAAAAGGTGTTATCTAATGTGTTATTTAATGACCGTAGTTAATGGAAGTTTTCCTGAATTAATTATTGTGACAACGAAATTCAGGGATTACTTAAGGATTACTTTAGACATGGCATTTAGAATTGGGTGCAAGATTGGAATAAGGGCTAGGTTACTTTTAGAGTTCATCGTATGCTAATCCTGATAGCACACATACACTCATCAACAGTTGAGAAAAAAAGAACACAAAACTCTAACCTGTTAAACTAATGTCATCATTACTGTTTATCATAAGTTATCTATGTGTCACCCAATCTCCCAAATGATTTTCCTAATGATTAGTCATCATGCTCTCACACCATCTAAGATGACAAAGGTTTTATCTGGTAAAATATTTATTACTGATTGGTTTCATTAATCTTTTATAGATTGAAGGGTTTGTGGAATGACACAAATGTCTTTCTTTTGTAGAGTAATAACCATTGAACCCCATGCCTCTCACCAGTCCTTGTCCTGACTGTACTTACCCCTGGGTGCAGTTGGCATGGCAGGGGTGACATTCATTGTTGGCTTCTGCGTATTTGAAGATGAAGCTGTTGGCACCTTGCAGGCCGTCGGGACACTTTTCCACACAATTAGGACCATCCTTGAAATGGAGGCATTTCACACAATGCTCTGGGCCCTAGGAGAAGTTAATAAAAACACTGTTTTGTTCAAGTGCACATTTTCATTTCAACATACAATAGTTTCAAATAAAATGCAAATTGTGAGCTTATGTAACCACCAGCAAGGTGATGAGATGCCATTTAGAAAGGCACTTAACTGACAACTATTATTATTATTATTATGAAGATGATGGACTAGTAGCATGAGTCATTTCTGATTTACAGCATTAAAGCACAACTCCAGACCACTGACAAAGGAAGATTTGGATTGAAAAAAGCCAAAGGTTTTTACTACAGGTAGGTAGCTTTGCAATTAATGGCAAGTGGCAATCATGACAACACTTAGAATTTCCTTCAGACTTTTTCAGAATCAGAATCAGAACCAGATTTATTACTAAGTAGGTTTACACATACAAGGAATTTTTTTGGGTGTGTGGGTGCTAACAAGAGCATATATACATACAGAAAGAATTAAATAAAACCACTAAATAGAAAATTTACAATAATAAGTAATGCTGTGCAAAGTGAGCAATGTACATGTAAATACAATCTGGACTAAGGATGTGCGACATTCAGATTGTAGCAGACATTAATATAACGTTAATATAACATGTAGTGACCATTGGGGGGGGTTATGGATGAACCAGTATCAGAGTCATCGGGGGGTCCCGGGCCATGTTGATGAGGCCGGTTGCGGAAGGGAAGAAACTGTTTTTATGGCGTGAGGTTTTGGTCCTAATGGACCGCAGCCTCTTGCCAGAGGGGAGCGTCTGGAAGAGTTTGTGACCGGGGTGGGAGGGGTCAGCCACAATCTTTCCTGCACGCCTCAGGGACCTGGTGGTGTACAAATCCTCGAGGGAAGGCAGATTGCAGCCAATCATCTTCTCTGCAGAGCGAATGATACGCTGCAGACTGCTATTGTCCTTGGCAGTAACACAGTCTGGAAATCTGGTGTAGTCTCCTCTCAAGCCTCTTCCGTTCTTCTCCTCTGCAGAGTCCTTTTTAACAGGGCTCCTGGGCGTCGGCCACCAGCTGCACTCCGATTGAGCCAATGAGCGGGCGCATCCACTCACCCAGGTGTATGGCATCACCACGATTATGCCCTGGATTTAGGACAGAGGGAGAAAA
>JAVQJD010050838.1:0-26937 GCA_036023655.1 Nannoperca australis
TTTCTGTATTTGTATATAGTGCTATTGTTGGCACCCATGCACCAAAACAAGTTCCTTGTATGTGAACACATACTTGGCAATAAACCATTCTGATTCTGATTCTGATTCTGATTCTGATCAGTCTTACTATTTGGTTCATGTACAGATTAAAAATATGAGATATGAAGTGTTACTTAGTTAGATTTGCAGATGCTGGTAGACAAATTCTTATACTGTTTTGACAGTTAAGACTACTGCTTTAAGCTAAGCACACATAGCAACAATTAAACAGTAAAGACAAGAAAGTCATTTTGTAATAGCTAGTATTCTTTTGGCTGATTTTCCTTTTACTAGCTAGAACACCAATATAGCTTGTTTAAGAGTACCTATTCACCACATATACTCCCTCTCTTTCTCTCTCCACCTTCCTCTTTATCTGTCTATTGGAATAAAAGACCATGAGGCATTCGTGTCAAGTGGAACATTGAAATGAGTGTTGCAGCACATACTTTTGAGGGGCTCTTACTACAGTGGCTTGGTTGTGTAAAACTTTGTCTATTACTTTTTATGACCAGTGCATTTAAAGACAGACTAATGATGTCTTACTTTTACAGCTTTATTGCATCTTGGAAAAATTAACCACCCCTTGCATTAGCCTCCCGTTCTTTAAAAGTTAAAAGTAGCACTTTAATACAAATGATAACTACACTGACTGACTGATGATTTTTGGCCTTTTGTGTTGTTTGCTTGAGCTAACAGAATCAAGTGAATGCCCTGTGAAACTCCAGTCCTCAGAGGGGGAAATGGCAACCATGACAACCATGTTAAATCCACTCTATTATCACATCATTTCCAGATGTACTACATATAATTCAAGAACTCCCCCTCCTCCTGCTGGACCTCATATATTTGCTGTGTTTTGCTTCTAAAGATGTTGAAATCCACACACTATTGTGCAATCCAATTGTTGTTACTGTTGCTGGGTCTTTCTGTAAGAAATGAACAGTGTAGTAGTGACAACAGCTGATGCATTATGATTAGTCCTCCCTGCAACACAGCTGTCTGTTGAGCTTTAATTGTAACCCATCTAATTATACATTTAGCTTATATACATACCTATATTTATACTTATTATACATCTAGCCTCCTGTTGCAGCACTTCTTTGACCCTGCTCCTACGTGCAGGCAGTCACACAGCTCGCAGTGTGCAGCATTGTTATCAGATGTAGCCTACACAACATTGTTTTCATTGAGAATGGCAGCAGTACTGGGACTGTTAGACCCACAGAAGACAAAACAATTCCCCGAATGCCTGGAATGTTCCTATGTTTCCCCAGTCTGAGTGGCGTGGTCGAAGGGTCTCGACACAAGCAATCTGCTGTTAGCAGCGTGGTGAGCAGGAGGAGAGCTGCCTCACTCCCACCGTCACAGCAGCTCAGAGGGAGGAAAGAACCTCGACAATCTGCCTCTCATCCCGACCTGATCACACGGTTATGGGGTTGAAGAGCTATCAGTATTTTGTTTTCATGTCCACTTGAGTTGTAGATAAAAGCATAACCTACAACTTTAGTCTTTTTCAAATAAAAAAGAAAGTAAGAATAGTATATACATTGTACATTTCAAGGAACATTTTTGGGGACAAAGCACCAATTCCAAAGTTCCAATGAAACTTGTCATGTTTGGCAACTTGAAAACAGCTTTTCAACAACAGACTGGATAGCAGATGTTACAACATTTGTTCACATTATAAATATTGTAAGACTTCATTCGGATAACAAGGAGTGGTAATAGCCATGTTAGTTTATTGTTTAATCAGTCTTTGACTCAGTTGACAATAGAGTAGATTACTTACAGAATCAAAATATATCTCTCAGAAAATAATACTGTAGTTTTGAAAGAGCATGGTATCATCTTCCTGTAAATCTCTCACATACAACATATACACATTATTTTGTATTATACATATAAACTTGCATACACAGTCACAAAAGCATCACATCTGAAAGTGGATTCATCTAAACTTCTGAGGTTTTGCAGTTAGCAAACAGCTAAAATGCATCTGCATACATTCGACACAAGAACTTTGAGGGGTTTTTTTTCCACCTCGTCCGTTTCAGCAATTTAGCAATCTAATTGCACTGATGTGAGCTTGGAGCCCCTCTGAAATAATAAACCAAACTCAGACTTGAGCAGTAATCTGAGTTGGGTGCAATTTTGAGCCCAATTTGATCAAGCTTTATTTTTCCAGTTGTGTGCATCGTGCAGTCAGTCCATTTGTGATGTTTGCTAATTATAACCACTGCCAATTTAGGTCCTGTCTCTTGGCAAGACATTTCAAAAACAACAACATTTCACTGAAATTTGGTGAAAAGTTAGGACATGAGCTGAGGAAAACAAATTAGGTGTTGGTGTTTAACGTGAGGCCTTCTTTGTGTAATTGCAACCAAATTTAGATGGCTCATGCAAATATCTCCAAGCATTCACGCAAAACTTGAAGGTATTTTGCCTACTGGTGGTGCTGCAGCAACATGCTAAAGATATATTTTCAGCTACTCTCGGAAAATCTGCACAATTGTCATTCACTGTGTGCATCCAGACTGAATTTAAAATCTTATCTAAAAAAAAAAGATCAAAATAATACATTTTTTGTTTTGTAGAGTGCCTTCAAGTTGGATGTCTCTTTACGGAATGAATGTGTAATCGACATCAATTCTATCCAGATAATATAATCAGAAAACATTCAATTCTATTCACTATAATTCAAGTGTCATTGTAGGACCTATTGATTAAATAATTGTTGGAGTATTGGTATAAAATGCAATCTTGGACAGTATATAGTGCACCAATATGTAGCAATGGACAGCACCTTAAGAAGTGTTGCTTAAATTCCCTCCATCAAACTGTAGCAAGCTTTTATTTAAGCCACTTACCATTTGACCATGTACTACTGTTTGCCTTGCAATCCTAAATGAACAGTAAGTAATAGGACTTTGAGCTGAGTTCAAATAATGATTAACTGTGTCACGATACATGCAAGCTTTTTTGATGGGGCAGCACATACTGTAGCACATAATGTAAACACACAGGCTCTTTTGAAAATAGACAGTACTTCTCACTGATTGATTGCAGATACACATAACGAGGGTGGTGCTATGCAGCAAAAATTTAAATGCTGGACACTGTTTCATACCTCAATCGTAGACAAACAATACGTCTAGTCACCAGATGTTTAAAAAAAATACAGTATGTGTATATGTGATACAATTTTATAATTTGAATATATGTGCATTCATATATGCATGAAAAGTATCCGATTTGTGTTAGTACATCTGGTAATCTCTTACATTTTACAGTGAAAGCCAAGCAGTGCAACTGTGGAAAAAAAGCAAAAAGATTTTAGCAGGTCGGTGTTAATGTAAAATTGTTTATTTAAATGTGTAAAGAAAGATAAGTTACTATTCATTGTTGTCTGTGAGAGAAATATAACAGTGTGCCCACCTTCCATTTCTCTTCAAGTGAATGCTGCACCCCGCTGGTGTATCTGTTCACAGGATGATTAATAAACTGACCCTCTCATTCAAAAAGCAAATACAAAACTAAACTTATGCAGTGATGCAACATACCTTATGCAAAAACAAGTTTTAATTTTTTCATTTTATAACTGGGGTTTGTCACTATTAGTCTGTTCTCTTTTCACTAAGTGGCAGGCAAGAAAGCAAAATTGTGCAGATTACCTTAATGCATCTGAGCAGCATTACAGTTCAAACTGTGTTTGCAGGTGCTTAGCAGGCGAGACTTTTCTACTTTGTGAATGTTTTTGATAGTGCCTCTACAGTGACCCAGTCAGGACTCATATTTCCACTGGACAAGACTGAAGAACAGTCTTACAATTTAGGGAATGTACAAGTCACCTCCTCAGGGCCTTTTCTGTGACCCCGTGGGGACTTCACTGACCCTCTGTGAGGCTCTTCGTGCATAATTTCTGCAGAAGCAAAACATAGCTTAACAAATCACATTCTGAGCTGAGGCTCTCTGATTAAGAGCTGGTTTTTAATTAGTTGATTTGAACTGCTTATGGTTAACAGGTGATGTGATTTCAGCAGAGATCACAAGAGGTATACCGGTTATGTCTGAACCCTGAATACAAGCTTTATATAAGCATTTTATGTAGTTCTGTGTGACTTCAAAGTGGGGTGGATGTATATTAATTATTTCTATGACGTGTTGTGGAGCATCACCTCGGAACTCAATCTATGAAAATGAAAACGTCTCTTTATACCAGCACCTACATCTAGTTACAGGGTAGTACTGGTATCAAGAAAGAAAATAGCTTTTGAAATTAGGCTACAATTTCTGTATGAGACAATCAATTGTCTCCAGCTTTAAAATGTAAAGATTATTTACCATGATAATGAGGAATCACTCTGAGCACATTTAAATAAAAAGAAAATTCAGTTCTGAAAAGATAGAACTCTCTTTTCATTTAAGTGATCACAGCCTCTAGTTTGAGAGCAGTAAACAATGATGTTCACTGAGAGCGCAAAATGTTGGATTGCAATTCTGACACACAATGCAAGTTTATTAGCTGTTGTTATTAGGGTTGTTGATACAGCAGCCACCATCCATCAATGCAGGGTTGAGTTTTGAGTTTTCTCATAAGACACTAAATAACTGAAAAACATCATGCGGAATTTAAAGTATTCTAGTTACTTAAATTGTATCTAGTAGCTTATTGTGACTCTACAGTGGAAACAAACAAACTTGCACACTTTTAGAAAAACATTTATAATGAACCCATATCAGGGAGGCTGTACGCACTGCGATGGTGTAGTGCTCGCCTTGCTGACGGGACATTTTGCTAGTGTTTGTGTAAAACTCAGAGAAAACACAGCACTAAATAGTTACCAGCTGATTGTGCCAATTTACCACCCTCAAACTACAAGCCCAAGTGTTGTAGGCTACAACCACACTAATACGTTTTCATTTTAAGATGCCGTGTAAAAACGATCTCCGGCGTCCACACGAGTGTTTTATTCCCGTTTTAGAACAAATCTCAGTCCATACTGAGATCACAATATATCACATGACTATTCACGTATTAGTGTGAATGTAGCCTTAGTGGAGAGCTTCACTCAGTGACAAAAAATAACAGCACTTAGTGGTTTTAACTTGGTTTATCCTCTCAATCCAGAACTGGATCAAGTTCCAGAAGGTCACAGGAAATTCCACGGATAGCTACGTCGCCGCTGCCGAGCAGTGAGGGAACCCAGTCAGATACTGGCTCTCTAGGGGGAAGTATAAGTGCCGGCCAGACCAAGAGGTGAAAAAGAAGGAGTGGGAGGGGCGTCTGTAATCTCCCAGGGTCGGCGATCTTACGTCACCACTTGTTGCACTGTTGAGCGTTCATGAGGGCAGGACTGGTCTCCACAGTGCAGCCTCCTAAGCAGCCGCTGGAGCTTGTTGGAGAAGTTTTTGTTCATCTGCCTATACATGAGAGGCATTGCAAAGCTGCTAGAGAAAGCTAGCAGTTTAGACACACATCTCAAGAAATAATAGGTAGGTACGTAATGTACGTTGCTAATGTACCCTGGTGCACCTGCTATGGTGTGTAACAAGAGGGTCATGTAGTACGGGGTCCACAGTACAAACTGCACACAGACCGAGGCTAGCAGCAGTCTGTGGATAGAAGGATCCAAGCGAGCGGAGTCCTGATCCAGAGGTGTAGACTCCTTCCTGATGCGCAAAATGAGCACGAAGGCATAAAGAACAGCCACAGCTGGAACCACGTATCCGATGAACATCATGATGGCGTCGGCTGCCTCCTTGTTCTGCATTTTGGAGCACTCAACCATCTTGGTGGAGATGTGGTTGCACACGTAGAAGAGCAGCGAAGAGAAGCTAGTGAGCACCGCGCCACCCCAGATGAACCCACAGACATGTTTGGTGTTATACACGCTGGACATGTATGTGCGAGGCAGCGCCCGCTCTATATAGTAGTCCAGACTGAGCAGCGTGGTGGAATACATGATGACCAGAGAGGAGATGTTGAAGAGGATGAGCAGGGTGATGTAGATCTCGTTGTTGTACTCCCACGCATGCCAGCGGGTGAAGGTGGAGCTCAGTAGCTCCACGGGCGCAACCAGGTTTAGCACAAGGCCCGCAATGGCCATGTTGACGAAATAAACATCCGGCATGGTCATGGACACCTTGTTGGAGAGGTTGACCAGGACCAGCAACGCATTGTAGCACAGCCCCAATGGGAAGCACACCAGGAGGTAGATGAGGGAGAAGACTGACAGGATGAGGCCATAGTCCTGGCACAGCCGGAAGTCCACGCTGGCGTCCGTCTCATTGGAAACCATGCAGATCCACATCGCTGGGCTCTGACACGGGTCGAGTCTCTCAACAGGTGGACTGCAGGCAGAGAGTTACGGATAAAGAAGTTAGTTACAGCACTGATAATAAATGTCATAGTTATCAATAGTTACCAGTAATAATTAGAGCTGGATAAAATTGATAAAAATTAAATATTGTGATATTCTTTACTCTTCTTTACTGCTTCGATATTAATAATGTAACAATTTCTGTAGAACTATGGGTGCTTTCATATGTAAGTCAAAAATATTTTATGAGGATGTGATCATCAAGCAGTTTAATTTCTCATTTCAGTGTGCAAGAACAATGAGGATGTGGACATCTGTTTCTATTATGTATGCATTTTACATGCAAGTCTGTGAGCGTGTTCTGTGTTTTACCTGGCTGCAATACAGATTTCCCCTTAGAGACAATAATTATATTAGCCTACTTATATTGACTTATATTACTAGAGTAGTGATCATGCTTCACATTAGAGCTAACAAATTATGTCTGTTGCTGTTATTAAGTATAAGTATTACATTTCACAAAGTCACAAAAAATAAACAAACATTGAGTTGAGCAGAGCAGAATTCAACCGTCTCTGGGATTGATTTCTGTGTCAGTTAGAGGAGCAAGCAAGGCCTTGACACAGAAACACGTCAACCACGGCACGCCTATTGTGCCCTGGGTAACACTGTTAATTTCACTTCACTTCATCTGGGTGAATGCCTCACAATATGTTTCGTTTGCTAGCTCAGCCTTAAACCCACTATATATCCTTTTTGAAACCCACACTGACCTGAGCAAGTGTTTGACGCCTCTGCAAGCTTTTTCTGCCTCGCTCTGCCCCAGTCACATGCAGGGGACATTGCTGCCTGTGTAGTTCTGCCCTTGTGCTTTTCACATGGTCAAAAAACCAGATAAAAAAAATGAAAACTTTCTAGCCCTACTCTTTTCAGACTGCTTTGGTGTTACCGCTACAAGTAAAGCACATGCACCTTCTGTTTGGGTTACTTCCAAGTTGACTGGGGGTTGGGCGCGTGGTGAAAGGTAGATTTATAAAGAGTGAAATGTGAAGCAGGCTCTGTCGAGGGGTCAGTGATGATTGAGTTGGAGGGGTTGGAGTTCAGGGCAAGGTCAAAGAAAATGGTCATGCACATGTCGGGAGTGTTTGTGATCAAGGCTGATGGGGCTGTAAGTTTTCAAAAAGCTTACATAATGCTGCCTTGCATAATTAACTCAGGACATTTTAAATAAATTATTCAAATAGCTTTGGTCAAGGAAAAAGGAGAGCATAAGGCTATCGCTAAGTCACCCTAGTTCACGGTATTTTATTTCCTCAGTGATTATTTGGCTGTTATGTTTCTACGCTTGGCTTCACTCCCAAAACTGCCTTAAAATGAATGATTATCTTCAGAGAAAACATATTTTGCAATAAATGATGGTATTAATCTGTGCAGAATTCTCTGGAAACCTCCCCCTGTCAAAATACTGTGGAACGAAGCGCAGGTAGGCAGGTTTTGTTAACAGGAAGATTAGTAATGATGCCAGTAAAGGGGAAACATTCTTCCATTCTCTTACGTAACACCACTACAGAGGGCTGTTTTGGCCTTAAGCCTCAGTCCCTCCTCTGTACTAATCCAATTGGCTGTAATGAGACTATACTGGAGGCTGGAACTCAGAGCTGGACTGGAACAGAATCAGGAGGAAGAAACGAGAGTTACTCTTTACTCTTCATCAAGACAGGAGCACTGTTCAGACCGCTTGTAAACATGACTCTCTAACACAAGCAGCTAGGTGACTCATTTACCAAAACAGGCCTTGACAAAAGTACACACTTAGCTATGGTCCTCCCCCACAGATTATGTGCTCGTTCCTGAATGTACTGTAGATTCTAAGAAGTTTGTTCACCCTTCAATCCGTCAACAACCTCTGATCACTTAAAGAGAAAATGACTTTCAGAGAAGTTGGTGATAATTAAAGAGAACACGCAGCATTGTGGCTGGCTGTCCCCATTCATTAGCACCTGCTGTATACAGACGTTTAAGCTACCCTTTCATTACCGCATTGGCTCACTCTGCAGCTTCCGATGCAGGATATGTAAAATGATGGGGGAAAACGGAACGGAATAGTAAACGGTGGAAACAAAAGAAAGTCCTATATTTACTTTTCAGTAGTGATAGAAATGTGATATAACATACATGTGTTTTGTTTCACCCTGAACCATCAGGCCCTGCTAAAAATCACACTGCCAGAATTTCACCCTTTAAAAACTAGGCCAAACCAATCATGGCATAGCTGTCCCACAATATAGAAAATTACGGTTACTACAATATAAGGGTGCAATTTGTCTGTCTGTCTGTCTCTGCATATCCTCTAATCACTGCAAAGAAGAAAAACACATTCTGTTGCTGTTTTTAGTTTTCCGTTTATATATTAAGATTGTGAACATCCACTGTAAGCTCTGTCTGCATCAATTCACTTTGATGTTTTGCTCATCATCAAAGACCAGCATTTCCAGTATTATATCTTCAATGGAGCATGCACACAAATCTATTGCTATAAGCATGTATATGTTAGAATAAAACCGGGAGAAAAAATGGCTTCTTGCTAGCTGCTCCTCGTAAAAGCGCCATATGTAAAATGAAATGGCTAAGAAAGAATAGCTTAATAAGCTCTTGTCAAAAGAGGACAACATGAGGGCAAATCTCTACGAATTTAACTGCAGTTGCAGACTTGGATAAGCCCCATCTGAACTTTTTCCCCTTACTCCATGTCAAAATGGTTAAATTAAATATTCCCAGAGGGGGAGGCCCTGCTTTCAGCATGCTTCAGCCCCACCAAACATGATCTCATAATAGGGACGCCCGCGTGCTTCAAGTCTCAGCATTTTGAAGCCAGAGCCCACGGGGCTGATGGGAGTAGTGTGACATATTGAGCCCACACCCCCTCATATGTCCTAACTGGAATTTACAGGCACTTCTCAGAAAGTACTGAGTGATGCTGTCACATGATTCACTACTAGTGTCTGCAGCAGCAACGTGCAGCAACAGAATTTCTTCAGAAAGAAAACAAGATTACATGACTCACATTCACGCATTCTGGGACTGTGCGGCTACGTCAGAGGC
This sequence comes from Nannoperca australis, assembly GCA_036023655.1. Lineage (NCBI taxonomy): Eukaryota > Metazoa > Chordata > Actinopteri > Centrarchiformes > Percichthyidae > Nannoperca > Nannoperca australis. The sequence goes on from JAVQJD010050838.1 coordinate 9,465, forward strand.
ATTAATTGACATTTGATACACAAAATGCTCTAGCAATTAATAGCATATAATTTAAAGTAACTGTCCACAGCAAGAGAGGCTATTTAGATGTAAATGGTTCATTTAACAAAGCCCCTAAATCTTTCTTTTTCTAGTGAATTTCTCAGCTGCCAATTATTCAGCTGAGAGTATTAATGAGGGATCTGTCTTCAGGTGCATACTAATGCTGCATAACATTTTGCAAATTAAAATGACTAAGCTCTCAGAGGTGATTAAAATACTTGCCATCGACTCCATTTCTGCGGAGGGGTTTATATAATTCAGAACATTTCCCCCAAACAGTCCCAGAATCAAGTCACAGCGCTGGAATTCTTTTTCGTGGGCGAGACAACCTGTTTTTAAATAGATTCCTTGCAAACTGTAGATTTTGTGACAAACTATACAGATCAGTTATCATCTACCTACCATACTTCTTGTTAATCTACAAATCATCATTGGTTAACCACAAAAAAAATCTTAAAAAATAAAAAATGTTATGATTTAATTGGCACACTGCCCAACAATGTCAGATTTATTTTGGAAAAACAGTATTTCCTAATATCAAGTTCTACTGTAAGAGACTCTGGTCAAGCCCAGGTCACGGCCAGTCTCGACAGCTTCCTCATCGTTTTTTCGGCAACAGGTTAAACTCACACAGGAATCAACAAAGTCAGAGTTCAATGATCAGCACAAAGCAGGCTTACGGCCATTAAGCCATGGCCCATATGCCCATTTCCCCTTTGGTCACATGGATGAAGTTTGACGACAACAAGTCCAAAGCCTAAATCTCAAGAAGCATTTAATTTGGCGAGAGCTAGGACTTATCTGAACAGAACTACTTTGTCAGAAAGTAGCATTCACTAAGCCTGCTAGTTGATATGGTCTGATGTGCTGGTCATAATTAAAGGTACATAATTATAGCAATTGGAAAAATGTCTTAATGTCTGTTATTAAATAGTGGCTTTAAAAGCTGATCAAAAGTTTTCATGTCATTTATCAAAACAAAGATGTCAAGTCCTGCTGAAACCACTGGATAGAAAGAAAACTACAAACTAGTAGAATATATTTATGTGCCTATGTGGAGTCTAATATTGGTATTATGCTTTAAGAATTTATGATCTTGTATTTTATAAATGTATTACATCACAAGACTAAACATATATTTAAATATTTACTAATTGATGGCCAGGTATTGAAGGAAATGTGAGTAAATTCACTGATTCAGGAAGTAAGGCTGCGTTATCTTGCAATCTATATCTACAATGCATATGGTTAAATGAACAGACTCACAATGACATCCTATTACCTCTATAGGTGCCCATGGCAGATGTCCTTTCAACGAGGTGTGGGCTATTATTCAAGCAAGAGCAGTCTAAAACAACTTTAAAACTATACTTTTTTATTGCCGATGAAGGAGCTTTAAACTTAAGAGGCGTCGTCCCCCCCAGCACTCGAGAAAGCTGATCCCGTGAGAAACGTCTTCAGGTGTTGTTTTCCAAATATAACGGCGTCGTTAAAACTGAGGCTATGCTGAAGCTGAACATGGGTATGAAAACAAACCAGCCTATCGGGGTCTGGGTTGACTACTGCGGACATTGTGTCTCTCCATCACACTTGACTGCCCAGATCAAAGCGTGGATAGCTGTCACGGCTTTACCACTATTCTTCCATTTCTGCTGCTATTTTTGGCGCAACTACGGCCACTCACCGCGTCGCTTCTAGCCATCTCCAATGGGGCAAATTCATTTTTCTTCCACTGTAACGTGAACATTCAAGGAAACCCCGTCACATGAGTAGGTCGAAATAATAGGAAAGAAAGACAAAAACTCACCAGAAACGTATAGATTTGGGTCGGTGACAAACCTACGGAGGCATAGGGTTTGGATGTAACATTTCCACTGGCATTTCTCAAGCGTTTCATTTGACAAACACACGTCTTAAACTACTCGCTCCGGCTCTCCCCGCGCTCCTAAACCCTAAAAACAGCTAAAAGAGCCGTTTTACTACACGTCGGTAGAGACTGGCTTCATCTATCAACTTTTCGGACGAGGCTTGTTCTAAAAAGGGGCCGTCCGTTACAGACTTTACTACTGCTGCTGGAGTGCTGCTGAGCCCTACAGTGTGTACACACGTGACCCTCCCCCACTGTCTCCTCGCTCAGCTCTCTGCAGTTGCTGCTCTACGGTCGCGAGGCCCGAATAGCCGTTCTCTTCTCTGATTGGACGGAGGGCAGGGAGGTGGGGCACGAGGGAGACCGAAGGGAACACACAAACACAAACAAAAGCTTCCAGTTCAGCATTTTATTAGAACAATGTTTGGTAAGTTAACATAAGTATCAGTGTCATATTCTAAGTGATGACTTTTAACACATGTGGCTCATCGGGTATCTAAAGCCATAATTATACTTCACTAGCTTCATGCAGGGGAAAAGCCCTGTTGTGTGTAAGTGTAATTCCTCATTATGTTCTCCCCTCCCTTAACTTGAACTCAACCTTACCCTAACCCTACCTGTTCTTAAAGGATGGGTTCACAGTTTTAGTCAGGTATCCCACATGGACACTGAAACAGGTTTTGCTTTCTCTAATGATTTTTCCTTTTTCATACTGGCCCTGAAGACATCCATTCCCAAATCAGTTTCAACGTAAGTGATGGGGGACAACATCTACAGTTCTTGTGCCATTTAAATTTATATTCCAAAGTTTATCTTATGCTAAAATGAGGTTTAGACAATATAGACAAATCAAGTGGGCAAGTTTCTGTCTTTTATCACATTAAAAGTACATTAGGAAGAGATCTCCCATATGAACATTGTTTTCAGACAGACTTTAAAAATGGTAAACCTATTTTTTACCCCTAACCTAGATAACCAGTTATGTTTGTGACTCCTAACTTTAAACAGGAGTTTAGATTGAAATCAGCCCTGTATTAAAACAGCACAAGGGGTTGTGTTGATGGGGTCTTGTTGTTTCAGGTTCTGGTGAGATGTGAAATATGATCCAGAAAGGCCAGTTTGAGTAAAATCCACGAGTTTGAAGGTTTATCAGTCAGAAGGCAAACAAAGTTCCTGCCTCTCAAAATGAAAGAAAAATTATATGTTTGAAAGCCCAGAGGCAGAATAATGGTGGCTTTTTATTCTGATGAACATACGAGGAGAATGAGGAAATGTATAGTAGTAATTGTAGTAGTAGTTGAATTGAGTCTTTGATTAAGCAACTGGAGTTTGCTTAAAAGATTAACGATTATAATGTAAATTCTTCAGTTTGACACATAATTCAGACATGGAGAACAATGCGTTAAAGCAGATGATTTAGATTTAGATGATCTAAGTATTAAATATGCCTTGTTTAAACAGCAGCTAATTTAAAAAATGCTTAAGAGATATCAAGTAAAATTATAGTATATATGTATATATATATATATATATATATATAATATAAATAATATAAATGGCTATAAAACCTTATTTGATCATTGCTAGACTCCATCCATGGGCCTGAGATAACGTGGTACATGCAGCATTGTAACATCAGGTCTTAATCAGCACTTCACTGTGTGCAGATCCTTCCCTTAATTTCCTGCTCAGCACCTGAGGGGAAGACGTGATACAGCAACAAAGCCCTAAAGGGAAACTCTGAAGGTCCACAGTGTGAAGCAGAAATGAAAGTGTTTTGGAATGCACAGTTTTAAAACTTTGCCATGGCTCAAGCTTTATAGAGAGTGCGTAGGAGTGCTGAACATAAGTCTCCTGTGCCACTATGAAAGAACTCGAGTAGAAATTTTGGAATGGAATAATTCAAGAGCAGCGTATTTCACTGATCTTATATTCAAGAGTTTGTGTAACCAGAATCTAATAGATTCAGTTGTTAGCGTCTTCCTCAGTCAGATATGGACAACAACAGAAATGTAAAATTTGAGAGTAGTGTCCAATTTAATAATTGACACTTCAGGAAACTGTAACTCAAAAGGTTCTCTGGTTGTAGATATATTAGAATCTAATCAGCTAAATAAGAGCCCTGTGCTCTGGGAAATTGGAAAACACATTGTGACATTCCCTTTTGAAAGTATGAATTCAAAAATATGCGATATGTGGAAAATATGTCGGTTTTCACAACATGGCAGTTAAAAGGAGATTGATGCAGTGGAAACATACAATCTTTCCTTTTGCATGTGCTATAGTGATCACTTATGCAAGAAGGAGAACTGCATCTTAAGAGCGAGTCTGCCAAGGGCTACACTTTCCACAGCTGCATCAACGACATTTCAAGTCCGTCACCTTTCAGAATTTGCCATATTGATTGTAGATTACAAAGTGATCATTCATGCACGTATCTCCTCTGCAATTACACAGTACACAGATACATTGTTTCGTCATGGAATTACATTATTAGGTAGATATCAGAGATATACTATTTTCAATTGAAAGAGGAGATAAAAAATGTTGCTTTGTTTAATTTCAGAAAATAATTATTATAACCTGAAATAAATACCCAAGTAAAAGCAAACTCTTCATCACTTCAGTCCGAGTCACTTGTGTGCAAAGGTTGGATGTTAATGCAATAATCGCTCACATACAATCTTTCAGTTCCACTACATTAGTCAGATTAATTCTACTGTATATGCACAGCTTAAAGTTTTCTTTAGCTTGTACTACAACCTGGTTAGTCAGATGTCCATGCAGATAGCTCTTGGTCACACATTATACAAACCAAACTTAAGGATAATATTGCCATGAATCCAGATATGTATTCAGGTGTATTATATGTATCCATGACACCCATGAATATTTTTTATTGATTTGGTATATTTTCTTAACCCTTTGTTTATAGTATATTTTATCTTGAATTTAATCTGAATAACACAAGTTCTGGATTGCATGTTAATAGGGAACAACTGATGATTAATGCTGTTTTGCATGGCAGTCCCTCTCATGTGGTCATTTACTTCAGCAAGTGAGTGTTAGTGTTAGGGACAGAGTGGACTGTTGGTCTGGGGACTAAATCACAGTTTATCTCTATTCAATCTCTGAAATCTGTTCCTATTCTTGGAACACTCAGCACCATTGTAAGGCCCTGGTCTGCATTTACTTCCCTCTAAAGTCTTTAGGGGGAAGTAGGTTTTAATGACGACCTATAAGCCATATGTTTACAAATGAAAGTCTACGGTCGACATCAGTCAGCCCCGGATGCATGTCAGCTGTTTGCACAGTAACCAGATGGTCACATACACATAAAGTGGGTCTAATGATAATGATTAAACCACAGTGTTTGTGGGCACATTGAAATTCTGAAATATTTGATCACACCTTCATGCTTATGTGTCTTTTTTTATGTGGAGAATTATATGCACACAAATAGAGACAACACAGCAGTACAGTGCATGCTGCGCACATGCCTTTAAGCCCAGAGGCCTGGGAGTGCACATTAAGCTCATTAAATCTGTGGTGGAGATTATGGTGTGTTACAGACCAGGGACCAGCGTCCAGTGGCTGGGGCGTCTCCTCATTTTCAGATGGTAGGGAGGAAGTGGATAAATGAGGGTGGAAGAGCTCCTCCTAGTCACTATCAAGTCAGCTTTTCCAAGTCACACAGATGGCAAACTCAGAATCATGCATTCTATATTAATATATAAAATATGACAGGAGGATGACTTCTGCCTTTTTTATAGAAATAACTATTCTAATTTAGATGTAATTTGAAACACACATGTTTTAATGATGGAAAAACTGCCAAAAACACAATGCATAATTGGATTGCACACACCCACACTACTAACAACAAGCAAGTGCAATGCTACATAAAATGTTAATATGTACTGCAGGAGAGCAGAGCTTAAATACAGCGAGCTCCCATGATGATCCAAAACAAGTTCATAATATAAACATCAGTATGAACCCTGCAGCTTGTTTTTGTTTTGCCATCACAACTGATTCGGCACCACACTGAGGTCTGTCATCATGTCAGACAGCTTCCTGGAAAAAGGCTTCTCATGTAGCAAGATGTATTTGTGTCACCAGGCCTGCTCATGGGGGGAGTGCATATGTGTTCCAGTTATGTGTGTGTGTCAGTGTTTTGCTAATATAAATGTGGACATAACTAAAAGAATAAAACAGTTTGAATAGTGGACTAGGTAGGTGAATAATTCATACAAATGATGGTGTTGCTGCACAGAAAGAATAGAATAGCAGTGCAGCCTGGATTAATATAACACTATGTAAGCCTGTCTCCTAAGCTGGTGTCTGTGTGCGTGTCCCTGCTGGGACAAACGATTCTTTGGAAAGATTTTTGATGATGAATTTTGATATTTCCCTCCCATCTGTCTGTCTCCTTTACCCCAAAGATTCATTAACTATTGGGCTTTTCATGCTGAATAATGGCATGAGCAATAATGAATTTTTTGCTTTGTCCTGGCCCTCATTCCTCCTTTTTGTTTATGCTCGAGTGAGCAGTATGCCATAGCAAACGATGGTAAACAGCACATCTGCTAATGCAGAGCTTATTCTAGTCTAGTGCAATGAAGGATCGTTATGGGAAATGTTCAGAATTTAACCACTGTACTGTAATTCATATAGAACCCATTATGTGGTTATACATACTATACTCCATTGAGTGAGACCATGCATGTCAGTTCTTTGTGTGTATAAATCAATAACAAATATATAGACCACTGCATAAGAATCTTGATTCTGCTGTTCATCCCTGTGGTGTGCTTAGGGGTTCCACTTTGGGCCTCTTTCAGTTTACCTTCTTCATACTTCTCCTTGTGCAGAAAAGTTATACTTTTAAAAGGTACTGTATCTATTATCACTGCTATGCAGATGATATCCATATATATATTTCATATAAATGTACACGACTTGTTTACTAAAGGGTAAAGATGCATTTCTTGCAGGGTTTTTTGTTTCTTAAATTAGAACATGTTTAGGGTCCCTTTCTGATATTCATATCTGTAATGTTTAAACTATTTTATATTACTGTGAAGCAGTTTGTGATGAGTGCTCACAAATGCTATGTGAATAAACACACTTTTTAGAATCAGATTTATCAGAATCAGATCAGGTTTATTGTCAAGTAAGTTTTCACAAGGAATTTGCGTTGGTGTATTGGTGCATAACAAATAGAGCAGAAAATATAAACATAAACTAAGATAAAGCAAGTACTGCAAGTAAAGAAGCATAAATATAATATATAAAATTGACAATGAAAAGTGAAATTTTACTATGTTATTTAAGTCAATGTGTTTGCAGCCCAAGTCTTACTGTTGCGTAAATCATGAGTGACCCTGACCCTGCACACATCAGCACGTCGACAATCTCCTACGGTACATAGCTGCAGAGAGGCCTGCATAGCTTTGTAACATTCCTGGAGTGACTGAAGAGGACAGTTAATGTTTTGGTAGTGGGTTTGTTTAAAATGGGGATGCAGGGTAAAAGTAGGGAGAAGAAACATGCACACAGATGTTTCCACCTACTGCTCTGCTGTTAGCTTGTCCCCAGCAAAAGAATGAGCACTGACCTCAGGTCAACCTTGTAATGTATCCTTTTCAATAACATCCACCTCAGCCGAATGCTTAAACAGTAGTTTTATGGCACGTTCCTGGGTTTTTCTTGGTCTCTCAAGGGAAATTTATTTGTTGCCTTTTGTCACAGAATATGAGTCTAAATCAGGTCAGCTCGCATGAAGCTTTTACTGTAAATACAATCCAGAAGATTTGGGTGACCTCCATTAGGAATGTAAGGGATTAAATAGCCTCCTGATCATCATGTGCTCTGTCTCTCGCTTGCAAATTTATAACCATCACTGTGATTTTTGCCAGAGGATCATCTAGATCCATACTCATCAGCATTGTCGTTAGCAATATCTTGAGTGTTGTGCACATCGCAGTCTTGTTTTGAGTTGCTTATAGGTTTTCTTATGTTGTTCTTATAATAAACAAAAAGACAATAATTTAATTATTGTGCACAGGTTGACACAATCATGCTGCCCAATACATGTGGGTTAAAACACATTAAACTATGCAGTCCTGTTCAGCTATTTGCTTTTATTAGAGCTACTGAAGTTGTGCAAATCCTCTTGCTCCTAATCTTGTTAAGAATGTATTGTTTTAAAACACTTTTATTGTATAAAAGTAAGAGTCTTAGTAAGAGTAAGAGGTTTTTTGTTGCCCATGTTTATGTTTTTTATTAACAGAAAATAAATATAACTCGGACACAATCATATTTGGTTCAGTTGACCTGGGTTGATATTTCTTACTTGGACATTATCCTTACAGACACTTGGAAAACAAAAATAAAACAAATAAAAAAACAACAACAAGTAGTTGCATGTGCTCTATGCTCATATGTCCTTATGACATCTTTCCTTTTTCCATGGTTTCTTTCTCTCACAAAGGAGAGGAGTGGCAGGGAAGCAAGGGATCCGGCCTGGGCCCCCAGGACTCCCACCTCATGGGCCCCCTGCTCCATTCTGCTGCGGCTGTAAGCCAAGATTATTCCGGTGTTTGGTTCCACCAGATGCGGCAGCGCCACTGGATGGGCACTGTCTGGTCCTGATGAGCAGATCTATGGGGGATTAGTGGGCTGTTGTGGTGGATCGGCAAGAACAGTGGGAAGCTGTCCACACACAGCTGTGTGCTTGTGTGTTTCATAATGCTCTGGTCTCTGGCCTGTCTCTGACTTTGGCTCCAACCCTGAACCACCTTTCACTCCCACTGACCTTGCAGTTCAGGGAGCTCTCGGACTGCAGACAGCAGGAATGCCAACATTTTTGGAACAGCATGAAAGCTTTCAAAGAAACATGGTTCTCCCTCAAGGGTTGTGGGAGAGAAGTGCTCAGACAGACACACTGTATCATCTGAAAGTGCTTTTTTAAAGGGCTGCAATTGTGTGGGATTTAAACAGTTTCACAAACATCACAAGCATTCATCAACAAACAGTTTAAGAAGGGAATTTTCTTGTGGAAGGAAAAAACCCACTAATTTACTAATATTATTTTAAGTTATATTTGCTGAACAATGAGTTAGTGTCATAGCCAAGTCTTGGCTATGAAAAAATAATCCTCTCGTGCAGAAAGAAATCCTTGTTTGCGCCCAAGAAACGGCTCCTATGCTGATGCTGGTACCCCTGCTGGCACAGACAATTGCCTTTGTGCAGGTAAAGCTGCCAAGTTGTGTTTAAGTCCTTTCAGTGACTGTGGTCATATTTCCAATTCCCATAGCAGCCACTATTAGCTGGTGACAGTTTCTATTTATAGAAAACAATCCCCATGGACAAAGAGTTGGTGGAAAATTTCAGATGATAAATGTCTCAAGGAAAAAAGTGTATCATACCAGCATTTAAGAAAAAAAAAAGAAAACACTCCCCGACAAGACCATGCTATCTTTTTCATAGGCCTGGCAAGTGTTGGAAACAAGCATAATCCAAATAAGTCATGTCATCACAGAAAGATATTAAAAACCTTTATTTTCATTTTTGTAGATTAAAACATTTGTGATATGTGACATGGAAATATCTTTGTGGATTTAATGTTGGTGATGGTGTTTTTGGAAGACCAGACCTAACCAGACCTACTCAACTTTTTAACATTGCCAAACAAGGTTACTTACTACTTCTTATCACAAAATTCACACTAAGATAGCAACACAGATACAAAACCAGTTCAAAGTTGTCTGATCTAATTTCTTTGTTGACCCACAGTTGTGTTTTTGTCGTGGGCTGCATTGTTTTCTCTGTGCTTTTTTTCAAAAACACTTTCCTCAAAGTCTTTCCCAATAAATCGGAAAGTGGAGCTGTCAGGAGAAATTGTTGTCCTTCCAAACCTTTTTCTAGAAGGACTTAGTCCACACACAACATCGCTATAAACTGTTTGGATTCAGCGTCTCTTTCCTCTCACTCTCTGTGTGTGTCTGTGTTTGATGTCGTGGTTTGGCTGCCCTCTAAAGCGTTCATTTCAGAGTGGTTACTTTGGGCCTCATTTTGACTCACTGGCTGTCTGCCTACACACTGTGGTCGACCATACACTACAGCAATTGCCTGTGTGTGTGTGTGTGTGTGTCTGTGTGTACAACATTTCTTTTGTGAAGTATTGTACCTTCCAAAATAAACTGTCTCTGCTTTACACTGTATGTTGTTCTATCTGCAGAATAGGCTTGTTTAGTCTGGAAATGGAGATGAACCATAAAGAAGAGCCCCTGATTGTAAGCCAGCACAGCAACTAACCTCCAGTTTGCTGATGCTGCTGAGATCCTATAAGTGTTCTTCATTCACTTTGGCAAATAAAGTGCTGCACTTCTCCAAAGCCAGAAGCTCATTTTAAATGCATTGTATTTGCAACAGGAAGACCTTGTTGTATGAGCAATGATGACTAGAGTGACTGGGTTTATGCTCTGGACAGCCTGTTATATACAAGTATACAAGCCACCATTGCTGCTGTGGCACCTTACTTGTAAACCCATCTGTAGTGTTTTTAGGACTTCACATTTTAAGCGCTTTTGTCAGAAATCTGTCAAGCAGAACCTGTAGAAATGTAATGTTGAAACATTTGCCATGAGATACAAATAAAATAATGGTTATAATCTATGAAACATAAACTTTTCTACAAAATGTTGTCCAGTTTGAACAGTCCAGGTTTTCTGCACACCTCTTGCTAGCTGGGTACAAGTTTCCTGGCTGAAATTCCGTTTTTACAGTATGATGTGTTTCAGATTTTTACTGAATGAAGCTTTTCTTCTGACTGAATGGCAGAGAATCATGGAGATTGATGATTAGCATGTAATTCATAGGGCTTAGCTTCTCCACACAGCACTTTCACACGCAGTGTGTAATGTGTTATATGGACATGCAACCACGAATAAGATAGAACATAATTTGGGTTATACTGTTACTTACATCCTCTTTGAAGTTGAAATACAGATTTTTTGAAAACAATAGTGTCTTTTTATTTTGCATGTGTGATGCCTGAAGGAAGTGTAGGCATATTACCGCTAAAAATGTTTTTAGAATATCTGAACCAGAGACTGACAGGAACTGTGTGGGGACCGTTTGGAAGAGAGAACGGAAGTGAAGAAGTGTCAGGAAGTCTTTGAATCGAGAACAAAGAGACCATGGACCTCAGTGTTTATAACTCTTGATATAAGCATGGAGTTTGTCTTTGCTGCATGGCTGTTTGAGCTGCTCACTGTGAAACAGGTCAGGCTCTCTGAGTGTGGAGAATTGAATTGGTGTGGGTGTTTGTACAAGGGAAGGGATGACAGCAGGGGAGGAAATGCTAATGATCTTTATGGGCAATAAACAGGACATACATCTTCACACTGATAGATGCACATGACCTTTGGGGTGATTTAGTTACACTTAGGAATCTGAGTGAGCGTCTGGGGAAACCTGACGTCAAAAGGAATTCTAGCGAAGCAGAGATGAGAAAACACAGAAGTTGATAAGCCCTCATCAGAATAAACTACTAAGTCTTGATCTTTCCTTTTCTTCCAGAAACCAGAACATTTCTGCTTGACCTCACTCTACAAACTATAGGCATAAAATAGTGTCCCAATTTCCGCCTCCATTCAGACTCTCACTGACTCACAAACATTGATATGTCCTATTTAAAACACACTCGGGTGTCTGGGTTATTTGTTGTAACATTATTGATCTTTCAGTCTCTTCCAGGAATTGTCCTGTTTCTATTTGTGTGTGTTTAAACATTTAAACATCTCTATGTTGTACTTTATTATCGAAGATGAGAAGTTTTAAAAGCAAGGGACAGTTAGCGGCAGCCATTATGCTGGTTATATTTACCTCCTGCTGCAGCTCTTAATGGAGCAGAACACCCCCACCTTTCTTGTTTTTCTCCTTTACCTCCCATAAGCCTCTTTAGCCACTACCAAGCCTGATGAGATGGCTTTGGGGCCCCATTATCAGATAACACTGTGACTGATAAGGCTGCCGTCTGCTGCCTAGACTACTCTGAGAGAGACCTTCCTTTATGGTAATGACTAACAAATATTCATGTACAAACAATACAAAAAGGGTTAGTTAAAAGTGTAGGAAACATATTTTAAAAGATTTTACTTTCCAAATTGGTCAAAATATCTTTACTCTCTAACTGATTTCACAAAACGGACATACAAGACTTTCCAGGCATGTGTTTTCGGTGTTAGAGAATATAACACACATTAGCACATTAGCCAAGAAACTAAAGTGATCTAGCTTGTTGTTCCTTTCAACTGTTGCAACAAAAATGTTTTTGACACCTGCTGATGTCAGTTTTTGATAGATTAGTGGTCTCCTTCCTTTTAATCACCCAGTGGAGATTTCTGAAAGCAAAAGTATTTTGTTTTGTTGTACTACATATGACGTCCACATGTATTGTAATCAAAAGGCTCTTTAGCTTCTTGTTGTGGTTATGGCTCATGTTGTAGCTTCACCGCCAGATCAGGCAAAAACCACAATTTCTAAGAGATTTATCTTTCTACACCCTTGCGGTGTACCAAATGGCAGCCAGCAGGAGATCTAACATCAACCAGCCATTTGTAGAAAATAAAGCCGCAGAATAGGACCACATGTTTCGCAGTCACATTAGGTATATGTTGGCTTGAAAGTGTTTATATAGCAACAGCTCAAGTCATGATTTCTAGATGGGCCTACATACACTGTGTAATATAAAACACATCAAAAAGACCTCAACTGTGTTAGCTGATGTATGCCAACATGGCCTGAAATTACATATTTATGTCACCTCTTTCCCTGCCAGCATTGTTAGGCATAAAACCTGTCAGATAAAAACACATTCATGTACTATAGCATACCAAGGCTATTGAAAACACTTGTTTCTAATTGGCTGGCAGGTGTCCCATAAGTACTTTGGCATTCTTCATAGGTGAAACAGGTTAAAATGACAAACAGGATTGGAAATATGGATAACCTTATATACATACAAAGTATTTCAAGCTTTCATGTTGCCGTGGTATAAAAGACACAATATTCTTTGATGTGGCAATGTAGAAAATAATGTTCTCAACACAGTTATTTGCCTCTACCTTGTTAGTTATAAGAGTGCCTTTTCTCCCTTTGGGTTTGCTATGTAATACTGAGGAATATGAAACTACACGCGCATGAAGTTCATTGATCTCGGTCTGATGCAAATTATATGGTTGACTGGCCACATGAAATCTCTCAGTACAGTGGAAAGCTAAAAGGCCATATTGGTACACAAAAAAAGACCCAAACATATGTTGAACAGAGAAAGACTAGACTGCTTTCATGCAGATTTCTGTGTGTTTTAAAATATATTCAAGAATTATTCAATATCTCATACAAGGAACTGCTCTTTAAAAATATAAATGCAGTGCTTAAAGTAGAATTGATCTGTAAAAATAATAATAATAATAATAATATATAATCACAGTGTATTAATTATGTAGGTTGGTGCCTAAATGGTTCCAAAATTATGAATTATCAGCTTCTTTACAAAGAACACAATGCTCCTCTGACTCACATGACTATGAAAAATAAGGAAAAACAACGTTAGCCTCTCTGGCATGGTTAGATTTGCTGTTAATCATCGTCTTGGCGTCAGGGTAACGGTTAGGGCCTTTTATCACCACGCCTCCAGTCACAATGAAGGTCTGGACAAAGTAAAACACCATAGTTGACAGGAAAAGGGCACCAATGCTGTGGGCTATTGTCATTATTCAAATATATGACGTGTCATTATTGCGCAGTAACAGACAGTTTGTTATGGTGAAACAAAACTTGTGTCAGTGAGCAAACAATACTAGATGACAAATGACTGAATCAACAGTAAAACTGTGTTGTCTTTTGGTGCATCTGTCAGAATCCTGATCTAAACATTACTGTAGCCATAACACTGTGGTCGTTTTGTGTTGATGCTGTCCTGGCATTCTGTCCTTGATAATTCAAGACTGTGTGAGATGTGAAATGGGTCTAACATTTTGGTTTATTCCTCCCTCCATATGTCACCAGTCATTTCTGATCCCTGTGATAAAACTTTGTTGTGACAATACTAAAGTTCCACAGATTTGCCCAGCGGAAACTGTATTATTTGGTTGTTTGTTTTAATGGGTCACACGCAATATTAAAGGTGTAAGCTGTGTCCTAATTCAGGTACTGGATCATCTGAAGGACACAACCAGTGAAGGTTAGTCCTTCAGACTGAACTCGCACACCCTCTGCAAATGAGACAGTCTAGCATTTAAACTAACAGTCCATTGGGTTGGTCAACTTGTAAAGTACACAATTCTAAGTCTTTTGTTGAAAGTTGTCCCCATAAGCCTGAAAAAATGTAGCAATGGGGTAGAATTACTGGATTTTGTTGTTACAATATGTCTGCATATTCAAAATGGAGCGGCGGATGTGTGAACTGGTAAAAGATGATGGCAAAACACATTTGCTTTGCTGTTTTCAGAGTGGTGTTGTCAGCATGGTGCTGCGTGCCTCACTTTCTCTCTGCCCTACTAAACTATGGGCCTTTCAGCTGCCCCTCTCTGGGCCCCGATCCCTTCCAAAGCCCTCCTACTCTCTATTGTTCTTATGTTTGGTGTTTTGTTTGAGGCATTCTCTTATCAGATGTGCAGGTTCCAACTTTCCTATTTCTAAACATCTCAGATATCTCCCTCTTTCACTTTCACTGCCCTTCTCCTTAAAGAAAAATCGATTTTAACTTTAAACTGCGCTAAACATTTGACAAAAACACAGGCCCTGTCTGTCTGCTCCCATCACATATCACCATCCTCTCTGTACTCCCTGGATATTACCCACTCTTTGCCTGCCAGCAGCCCTGTTTATTGGCCTTTTTAATGCATTGTGGGAGGTTTGTGTGGAGGTAGAGCTGAGGTGGCCGCCCTTGTCTGGAAGCCTTGTTTTATGGGAGGTCTACATTCACCACACAGGATTTTCTAGAGACATGCAGACTTAAGCAGATGACAGAGTGTTGGACATACCCACCTCCCTTTTCCACACAGAGCTGGAATCAAGACGTTGTTGGAGCATAATCCATTGTCCTTATGTTCCTCATGTGCACATTATTTATGTATTTAAGGTAGTAGAGGGATGAGTTGTGCGAGCATAGTGAGGTCATGTAGAGGTGGGACTCTTTGTTTATAGCGAACACATGGAGGACATTGGGTAGGATCAGTGAGCCGCAAGGGTGTCATTACAAAGCTTTTCTTACATCAGCCACATTTCCTTTACACCCAAAAACACATGACTTTAGTGCAAACAAAGAACATACCTCTGCTCAGTCCAGAAACACAAAAACAGACAGAAAACCGTCACCACAAAGTTCTCCTGGGTTTGCCCAGATGACATCTTGCTGCAGCTGCGCAGGAGAGCCAGACTTCAGGCTTAAGCAGCTTGTATAAAAAAGCCTGAATAAATGCACAGGCCTCCCTGTGATTTCAATCAGATAAGTGTAAGTCCAGGGAGCAGGCATGGACTTCCCTGAGCATTCCTCTGCTGCTACACACAAGGCGGCTTTTGTCTGTCCTCCATATCTGTGTTCCCTATTCCAGTGGCAATGCAGGATGCATGCTGTTTATTAGATGTAGAAACCTTTAGTCACTTGTTCCTAACTGGATCACACAGTAAGATTATGTGATTAGATCCTACATCTACTGTACATAATGGGCCACCCACCCATAGTATGTGGCATACAATGGCATGGAGATTGCAGAGAGTCAATCACTGCCTCTACATATTGTGTTATCATTATGAATGTTGTTTTATTTTTTACACTTTTGCAGGTTAGTTTTATAAATTTGTAAACACAAGAAATTGTATTTTTCTTGATGCAGTAATTTCTTACAGTACAATAGAGAAAATCCATCTCTTATGTTTTTGATACATCATAATAAATCTTGAGGTGCTGATGTAATATATCAGTCAACTAAAGCCATAAGAGGTTAATGGTCTCTACTGGGACACACAGGGAGAAAGGGTATCATTGTATTTGAAGCCCTCTGGGGCATTTCTGACTTTCTACACCTGGATACATTGAATTCAAAGTGAGTATGTTAAACAAGTAAAAACACTGACAGAAAAATGATTGTGGTGGCAGATAGAAAGGCATCCTTACTGCTTTTAAAAAGCTATTTATGACTATGGTAGATAATGGACTCTTTTAGCCCTTGATAAATGTCTCTCAAGCACAAACAAAAGGGATAAATATGAGCTGGATCATATCACTGTAGTTAATGTGTCACATTCTGAATAAAGATTTGCATACAAATTAAAAATGCCATAGAGAAATAATAGTAAATAATAGGGCAGTGACAATTTCTCGTCCTCTCATCTCTATAACTCTGGGAAGTACCAACCAATAACAATATTTGTATATGACAAGAAAAAACATACAATAATCCTTTGCTTTATTCTCAAGTGATGTCTGTATAATTGCTTGCAGAAACAAAATGCTTTCAGCTTTTTAATTTGATTCTAAGTTGCTGATTTGTTGAATCCTACTATCTACTCTTTAAACTGAAATGTACAAGTTGTCGTTGACCTGCTTTTATCACAGATTGCTTAAAAACATTTCTGTTGTTGCAATTGTGAAGTTTAGTTGATGGGTTAAATTGTTATGAAAAGGGTTTCTATAGCATTTAAATCTGACATCATTATGCTAGCATTTCTTTTTTCCCGGAATTAGACCTGCCATAAATAAAACTTCATTATGTCTAATAGCTTGTTTACTGGTTTTGGCTGAAATTAGAGTTTAATGTATGGCTCTTTAAACTGTGCACACTTCACTGTAATTCAGCCACTGCACCACATGGACAGAGATTTATGACACACATTATTTTATAAATAGTCCGTGATGCAAATACAAACCAAAAAAAGCGAGTGTGCTTTGTCAAACAGTGGTCTTTACTGTAACTAAGTGTAAGTGATACTTATTTATTTACTATATTTAAATCTTAATCTATCAAATACACTGATATTTGACTGTTTAGAGGTTTTTGGGCATCAGTTTCTGAATAAATACAGCTCATTTATGGAGAAGTTAAATCCTGAGCTAGACTGAAGTAACCCCAGGCATTTGATATCTACAGACATCTGTTCCTGCTAAGAACACAAATATAAATGATAGAGGAAAGAGGTTTGGGATTGATAGAAATAGATAGATCAATGAACAGACGGACATTACATTACATTACATTTACATTTAGGCATTTAGCAGACGCTTTTATCCAAAGCGACTTCCAAAGAAGAGCTTTACATAAAGTGCATAGAATCATGGGCGAAAACAACAAGATGTCGTATCAAATAATATGAGTGCTGGTGATGAATCACAAGTGCTATAGGTAAATACATCGCTGCCAGTGGCAAAATTGAAAAGAGCATTAAATCTAGAAACAGATTATGTCTGTTCATTATCAATCACAGTACACAGTAATTGATACTTGTGAAGGTGCGTTTGGTAGTGTTATGCCATTAGTAACTTGCAATTTT